>JALPCD010000033.1:0-35338 GCA_026538415.1 Cryptococcus sp. GC_Crypt_1
TCCCCCTCCTCCCCCCAACCAACAACCGCCACCTCAACAGCTCTCCCTCTCTCTCGCTCAACAACAATACTTTACTCAAGTCCGACAACAGTTCATCACGAGCCAACAATTCCAATCTATGACTCCCCAGGCGCAGGCGTACCACCTGGGTCAGATGCAGCAGGGTATGATGCGACAATTTGCGGCACAAAATGGGATAATACCGAACCAGCAGCAGCAGCAGCAGCAACCGGCTCAATCACCTACGCAGAGTCAGACTGCACAGTCGCCCATGCCGCAGACGCCTCAACGACCCGAATCGGCTCAAGGTGGACCTCTCCCTTCCCCTTCCTCGCAACGGCAGAGTCTACCGGGTGCTCCACCACTCTCGAGTCTACCGCAGCATATGGCACCTCGACCTGGATCGGCAGCGTCTCAGCATCCCAACACCGACAATCGAAGCATGATGAGCACGCCTCCTCCTACATCTCAACAATCGTACCCTCAACAACTTCCTCCGTCGGCACCTTCACCCTCCGCCTCGGTGCATTCGCAGCACTCGCATCATACACCTGCTCCCTCTCAGTCGCAGCCTCCCACTTCTGCTTCGCCCATGGCGATGCAGCAAGCTACACCTACGCCGCAAAATGGACAGTATCATCCCGGCATGACACCCCAAACCGACCCCATGCGACAACACGCTCATAACGCCCAATCGATGTTGAACAACGGTCAACTAGGTACCATGCCGCCTGCTCCCGCCATGCCGGTACAATTCAATAATCTCTCGCAGCATCAGCAACAACAACTCGGCAGCGCTATGAGCATATTCAACAATTCCGCTGCTCAAGTCCAACGTCCTGCCCTCATCCCACCGCCTGGACCTGCGCCTCGCATGCCCGACATTGACCATGCATCTTTCCCTTTCGATTATCGACTCTTGCCCCAAATGGGCAACCTGCAAAATCCGGAGTGGAGGAATATGATGCAGCAAAGGAATCCAGATGGACTTCGAGCGGTCATGGGTGCTCAACAGGCAATGCAGAGGGGGATGGTCACGCCGGAGCAGTTGAATGGGATGCAGGTGATGTTGAGCTGGTCGAAGCACTTGCAAGCTTGGCAACAACAGCTACAAGCGTATCAGAAGCAGCAGGCGGATTTGGAAGGTGGACAAGGGGGAGGAGGAGTAGGTGGAGGAGTACAGGCGCAAGGTGGAGGAGGCACACCGGGAGGGCCGATGCAAAATGGGAGACCGACTTCTTCCTCGATGAGCGCGAATCCGAATCGACAGACTCGGCCGGTGCCTCACCTTCCTCCTGGTGCTTCATCTTCACCCAGCTCGGCAGATACGCCTACAGCTAAACGAGGAAGGAAATCGAACAAGGACAAGTCAAGAGGCGGTACGCCGGCAACGAAAGGTTCCATCTCGCAACATACTCAACCTCCACCACCATCGCTGCCGATAGATCCAGGAGTGCCTGTACCCCCGCCTGGATGGAATGGTACAACGGCCAACGGCAAACCGCCTGGAGGAGAGGAAACTGTGATTGCCGCTCGACCACCACCGCCGCCTGCTGTTCCGGTGGAAGACTGGAAGTCTCACCTTCGCCTCGATCTGCCCATCACCCACATTTCGGCTTTGCCCGAGGAGACTGACGATCCGACGTTTGGAGGTCTGCTACCGCCGTTGTCGGAGGAGGATATGCGGAAGATGCTTGGATGGATGGAGATGGATCTGTCGTATGCAGGTCGCGTGGAGGAGGATAAGAAGAAGCGGCAAAAGAAGATGATCAATTGGGCGAAGAATACGGATAGTCAGACGCCTTGGTGGGATCTGCGAATGGGAGAACAACCGAAACGGTCTGCTGGAAGGTTGACGATTATTTGGCCTGGCGACAAGGCAGCTCAACGAGCGAGAACTTCCCACCGGAACCGCAAGGAGATCAGATTGTAAGTCTCACAAAACAAACGCTCCGCTAACGATAGCACACCGAAGCAGCTCAAGTCGATGGCGACGGTCGAGGATCACGTTGTACCCGTTCGATTGGATCTGGAGCATGATCATTATCGACTGAAGGATACCTTCTTGTGGAACGTTGCCGACACGGTGGTCAGCCCTGCGATTTTTGCGCAAGTCCTGTGCGACGACTTCAAGGTTCCACATCAGCATTTTGTACCTCGGATCATCGGTGCGATACAGGAGCGGGTCAAGGAGTATCAAGATCAGGTCCTGCCTCTTCTTACTCGATCGCCAGACGTCTTCAAGGGGAAACTGGATCCAGAAGGAGACGAGGAGGAGCGAGCTATGTACGAGGTGTTTAGGCGAGCGAGGGAGGGAAGCGAGGAGATCAAGACGGAGAGTGGGGATGAGGGCGGCGATGAGGGTATCAAGGTGGTTGGGGAGGATGACGGTGTCATGACGGTAGAAGAGGCCATGGCGGGTCTGCCGGTAGATCTGTCGGAGGATCTGAGAATCTTGATCAAGGTGGATATCCTGGTTGGAACGCAAAATCTGACCGACTCGTTCGAGTGGGATCTCAATTCGACCGTCTCGCCTGAAGAATTTGCTGCGATGCATGTCAAGGAGTTGGGTTTGTCTGGAGAGTTCTCGTGAGTTATTTGAGGTTTTTCACAGAGGGTTGGGCTGATGGCAGTACCGCTCTGGCTCATGATATACACGAGCAAATCATGGTCCATCGACGATCGCTCTTCCTCGTTGGCCATACGCCTGGATCTGGTTATATCCATGATGACGAAGTTCGAGCTGCTTTCCTACCTCCCATCGATGGATCGACTTTGCGCAAAGAGGACATTGCTATGGCTGGCTTTACTCCCATCTTTGCCACCTTTACCGAGGAAGACATCTCGGCCATCGAGCGCGAGAGGGATAGAGATGCCAAGCGGAAAAAGCGAGCGACTCGAGCTCGACGAGGTGTGGTCTTGCCTGATCGAGAACCGCCCAAGACCCATCGATCGCTCATCAACCTCGTTGGACCGAATGGGCTCGCTCCGAAACCTGCTGCCGAGGCGACAATCATCGCTCCGGCCACGTCGTCTAGACGAGCAGCGGCTATTGCCGCTCAGGCAAACATCAACCTCTTGGCTCAGGATCTACCGATACCTCAACCTCCTTCGCCGCCTCCCCCGGTGGTGCAATCGAAACGAGGTCGATGGAACAGGAATCAACGGGCGGCCAGTCGAGAAGAGTCTGTGGTCAACATGCATCAAGGGGACCAAACGCCAACATCGGGACTGCTGGGCAAGAGGAGTCTGCGCGAAGACAGTGTGGCTGAGAACACGCACAGTCCTCTGCCACACAAAAAACGGTTCAATGCGCATCAGGATGGGCAAATCCAGATGGATGGTGGATTGGGCATGGTCAAGTTGGAGTCGAGTACGATGGAGATGAAGCCGCCGGTATTGGTCGGTCAGCCTGGATGGCACTGCTCGCATTGCGGTGTACCGGAACATCTGGCTGGGGGCAAGAGGAACGACTCCACAGGGAGAAAGGTGCTTTGCACCACTTGTGGTATGTCTCTTGAGAGTTGGATATTATCTTGGCTGATGATCAGCGCAACATCTAGCCAGGCAAGGACGACCTCGGGTGGTGCAATACAACGAGGACGAAGAGTTCCATCGACAACGTATTGAGAATGGTAGAAGGAAGAAGGACGCTGGTCTAGACTCGCCGTCTGCAGCGAGTGGAGACGATACCCCTTCTCAAGCCGTCACGCCACTTCCGACCATCCCCACCCTTCCACCCCAAGCGATTCAACAATTCTCATCGACACATACACTGCTCAATCGACAACCTAGCGCAGACTCCGACTCGTCTTCGAGCGACGAAGACGACAGCGACGACGAATTCGATCCGAAATCCAAGGTCAACTTCAACGCTCACAATAAACCTACAGCTGGTCGAACGGTCTCTGCCTCGGGCGCCATCACGACTTCACCTACTGGTATTGTGAAAAAGGTGGAAGAGGCTGCTCCAGAGTGGATCGAGCCGGCGAGAATGGCTTTGGCGGGCAAATATCCAAAGGACTCGTTTGGGATTGTGCCCAAAGTCAAGACTCAACCGGATGCGCCGCAAGAATGGAGGATCAAGTGTCACGATTGGTGAGTCGCGACGCGGCAAAGGGGTACAAGGGTGATATGCTGATGGGTCCAGTCCTGGAAAGGTGTATACGCTTGGACCGGGGAACAGCTTCCAGAACTTTGAGGTGCATTTGAGGAATAGGGCGCATATCGAGAAGAGGCAGACGAGGCATGCGTAGGAAGGGCCAGCCAGGCGAGGGGGGGTCGAGGAGGAGGAGGAGGAGGAGGAGGAGGATTACGTCTTGTAGAGAATCTGTACTGTATTCATCATGACCACCCTTGCATTGATATCTTACCTTGCTGCTTGTGCATGTGCCTTGGGCAAGCATCGTCGTCGTTGAGCTGAGTAGAGGTCGAGGTGATTCAAAGCAAGGGATTTTTTGGTTCCGTCTCGGTTGGCCTTTGTCGTTGAAATGTTGACTTCTCGACTCGGATAACATCTCCTAATCGTCACAATCACCATGGCAGAGACCAACCTACCCATACCAAGCATTGGCCAGCCATCTGGACACTCGGAGAGCTCGAGACCGCGTCTCTACATCCTGGACTATGGAGCGGGCAATGTTAGGAGGTCAGTCGGCTCGAGCAAGTCCAAAAGTCGAGGGGTTTTGAGCTGAACGTCCAGTCTGGCCAACTCTATCAAGAAGCTCGGCTTTGAGTTTGAGTGGATCAAAGAGCCATCCGACTTTGACAAGGCAGAGGTGAGTTTTGCAACTCCTGATGGTGGGTGTTGCTGACGAGTGAGAAACTCCTCTTTCCCGGTGTCGGCTCTTTCGGGCAAGCTACCAACTCGCTCAAAACGTCGGGTCTCGAGAAACACCTGCTCGACTATATCGCATCGGGTCGACCCTATTTCGGCATCTGCATAGGGATGCAAGTCCTCTTTTCCTCTTCGACCGAAAACCCCTCTGCTACCGGTCTCGGCGTCGTTCCTTACCCCATCACCAAGTTCGCCTCGGAAGACTCGGCTGGAAAGAAGAGCGTTCCGCACATGGGGTGGAACCGGTCTTGGCGAGCTTGGACGCCTACCGACAAGGAGACACTATGGAACGAGCAAGACGACTACTACTTTGTCCACTCGTATGCTGCCATCGTCCCGCCTGCTTTCACCGAGCAAGACCAAGGAGCCGACTTTGCGTATACGCTGGCGAGGTATGGAGGAGAGACATTCATGGCTTCGGTGCGAAAGGGCAATGTGTTTGGAACGCAGTTTCACCCCGAAAAGTCTGGACCGGCAGGATTGGATCTGCTGAGAAGGTGGTTGGAGGCTTCGCCGGAATCGCTCTCTGTTCCACCGAAATCGAGCTCGCCATTGCGTTTGACCGACCCGCAAGGCTCGAGGACCGGGAGTGGGCTGACGAATCGGATCGTGGCGTGTCTGGACGTCAGGTCGAACGATTCGGGAGATTTGGTCGTGACCAAGGGGGATCAATACGATGTGAGGGAAAAGGATGATGGACGAGGTGTGAGGAATCTCGGTAAACCGGTCGAACTCGCTCAACGGTACTACCACAATGGAGCGGACGAGGTGTGTTTTCTCAACATTACGTCGTTTAGGTCGTCGGCTTTGTTGGATCAACCAATGTTGGAAGTGGTTCGAGCGGCTGCGGAGACTTGCTTTGTCCCGTTGACGATTGGAGGTGGGATCAAGGATACCGTCGACCCGGATGGGACATCTCGATCGGCTCTCGAAGTTGCTGGAGCGTACTTTAGGAGTGGGGCGGACAAGGTATCGATAGGGAGCGACGCGGTGGTTGCGGTGG
Source organism: Cryptococcus sp. GC_Crypt_1 (assembly GCA_026538415.1). Taxonomy (NCBI): domain Eukaryota; kingdom Fungi; phylum Basidiomycota; class Tremellomycetes; order Tremellales; family Cryptococcaceae; genus Cryptococcus; species Cryptococcus sp. GC_Crypt_1. Next base: position 5,841 of record JALPCD010000033.1, read on the forward strand.
AGGAAATGCTGGCAAGGGAAGCCAAGGGAGAGGAAGGCTTGACGGGGACCACGGCTATTGAAACCATTTCGACGGGATACGGATCGCAAGCCGTTGTGGTTTCCATCGACCCGAAACGAGTCTACGTCGACACTACATCCCCGGACTGGCTCGAATCCGTCTCGCCGGCTCACCGACCTTGCTTGGTCATTGGCGACAAGGCGACGAGCCGGACGGCAACCGAGGAAAGGGGCAAAGCGTGGTGGTACCAATGTACGATTTCTGGCGGTCGAGATGTCCGAGATATCGATGTGATACAACTCGCTCAGGGGGTCGAGCGACTTGGCGCGGGAGAAGTGTTGCTCAACTCGATCGATAGGGATGGGTCGGGTAAAGGCTTTGATCTGGATTTGATCAAGTTGGTCAGGGGAGCGGTGAGTATACCCGTCGTAGCGTCCAGTGGGGCCGGCGGTGCGGGAGACTTTGTCGAGGTGTTTAGGGAGACTGGGGTGGAAGCGGGTTTGGCGGCGGGTATATTCCACAGAGGTGAAGTGGGGATCGACGAGGTCAAGCAAGAGGTGGAAGGAGCGAGTTTGCCTGTGAGACGATCAGAAGTAGAAGTATAGATGTCGGCGATAATAATGCATTACATAGGAAGCAATAGATCGACCGATGTTCGTGCTTGCCTCGCCTTGCCAGCCAACCTGATCGACGTCTGCCCCGCATATCCTCCAAGCCAGTTGAAATATCGAACTCCTCCGCCTGCGAGACCGTTCCCCCGCGCAAGCATGCTGGCCGCTTGGTCCTTGCGTGTAGCCAAAGCTCCCCAAGATGAGGGAGGCATCCTTGCTACACATGCGAGCACATCTGCTCTGCATTGTCAGCCGGAAATCGGGCGAAGGCGACAAAGGGACAGACTCGCCTGGTCGCGCTTCTCCATCTAGGTTAAGGGTAGGTCGCTGCGGGAGGTACCAGAAGATCCGCCGAGCTTAGGGGAGATCATCGAGGAAGGAAGGGAACAGAAGCGAACATGCTACCGTACTATATAGTCTCAGCAAGCCCGGTACACTCGACTCGACTTGACTCGACTCACGGTTTCTTCAATCCAGATTTGTGCATTTGTAGACATCACGACTGGCGCGGTGTACATGCTTCTTCTATCCATGCTGTGCGGAAGCTAGCTGCACAAATATCAGCTCTGCCCCACAATATCCAAGTAATGCACTCGCAACGTAGACAATAAGGAGAGAAGGGAAGAGCGCGTTGAGCCACCGGTGCAACAGGGACCTACTAAGCTCTTATTCCTTCCCATGTTCTTCCCATCTGGATCTTCCTTCCGCTGCGTCATCCTCGTCGAAAGACACGACACCGTGATAAAGCGTGAGCTTGATCGTCGTAGCGAGGAAATTGGGGGCGATGAGCATTGAAACGAGAGCGGAAATACGAGATACGGGGCGAGATGATGGGGAACCTCCACTCTTTGTATCAGTTTGACTTGATGTCCGGGTCTCCTACTCCACCACCCTTTCAATGCGCTTGCCAAATGCTGCGCTGTTGCAGACTGGAGGACGTTGGAGTGTTATCCACCTGGGACGAAGCAGAATGACACTTGCATACGGATCCAGATATTAGAGAAGTAGATATAGTCTATGGCGGGAGGGAAATCAAAACGAGCTTGAACTACGAGTACGGCCAAAGGGGATGGGGTTTAAACCCCCCTTCTTGTTTCGTCTTCGCATTTATCGCTTGGTGTAACTCAAGAATCGAGCAGCGAGAAGCAAAACAAGCACGTTGAACACGCAGTACGCCGCAAAGATTCCGATATCCCGTCCTCGAGTCGAATAGCTGATACCCAATGGCTCGTAGAACGACTGTCCGACCGAGTATTGACAAAAGTTGCAGTCGCCCATCGATTCTGGGTTGCCGAGGTATCCACCGACCGCTTGAGCGAAGGCTCCAGCGTACTGTTGACAAGTCTGTCCGGCAGGAGCCGCTATTATATCAGTAAAGTGCCCAGGTGAGAAGCAGAACGAGGCGGGTCGACTCACGGAACACGCTGAATTCGGATTCTCCACAGTTGACAGGTTGGTTCCAGAGCACGGTGGACACCAGACCGCTAATCAATCGAGTGAAAGGGTCCAACTCGTACATCCAAGCTCTCCAGAAGTAAGGCAAGGTTCCCTTTGGCGCGACGACACCGCAGAAGACCGAGAACATGACCAGCAAGAACGGGTTGAACAGCGCGGCGACGGTAATCGAGGGGGAGAGGGCAGCGACGGCTTGTCCAAGGGTGACGGCGTAAATCTCGACGAGGAAGATCATGATGAAGAAGTATCCAGCTCGAGCCGATGCCGAGTCGAATCCGACACCGTAGAAGAGCAGCAAGAAGAAGATGACCGAGCACAGCAGACTGTAAGCTGGAATTTTGTCAGCAATCGCAGCGAAATGGGCAGATTGACAGCTTGACTCACGCATTTCGGCCAACATCTGGGTCAAAGCAAAGATGGTACTCGAGTACATCTTGGACGAGTATTCTCGGACAAATGTCGCTCGACTCATGATGTCTGGAAATTAGCATGGAGTCAAGTCAAAGGGGGGAAAATACGACGAACATTGAGGCTCAATCTGGGCCAAGACCAACGCGGGCAGAATGGTAGCAAAGAAGACAGCGAAGACCTATACATCAGCGCCTGTGTGCCGAGTCAAGAAGAAAGACGCACCTTGTACTGCAGCGCTTGGAGCGAGTCACCGAGCTGCAAGAAGGTAAGGGTGACAACCAAGGCCTGAAGGGTCAGTGTAACCCAAAAGTGTACGAGGCAGCACGACGTACAATGGCGATATGTGCGAAAGCTCGAGTAAACTCGTAGTCGGCGTTTCTCCAGAGAGCAATGTTGGCTAGCACGTCAGCAAGATTCATTTGGAGCAAGATCTGCCCGACTCACTTCGGTTGAGCACAGTCTTGAACTGGAACCAGACACTCGTCGCGTCTGCAGATCAGCTTCGAGTTCTCCTTTCAGCATGAAGGCTGGACTCACACTCTGAGTGCTTGGCGTTTTCATCGTACGGTTGAGCCAGAGCATCCTTCTTGAGCACCTCGATCTCTTGAATGACCGCCTTGAATTCGGGCGAGTTCTTCCATTTCTCATGCCAGTCACCGCCGATCCTCTTTTGCGATCCAGCTCCAATAGCCTCCAACATGAACTCGGCGGGGTTGGCATCTCCAGGAACCTTGGCACCGTTTCGCTCAAGGTACTCGATAAGGGTCGTAGAGTCGGTACCGATGTCACCAAAGTAGACGGTCTGTCCCCCTCGTTGGAGCAGCAAAAGTCGGTCGAAAGACTGGAAGAGCAGGGCGTTCTGAATCGTCAGTACGAGCGTTGCGAGACTGTTTTCTGTGCACGATTGGTTGACTCACAGGTTGATGGATTGTGCATAGAATCTTCTGTCCCGCAGCCGTAAGCTTTCGCAAGAATCGGACCAAGTTGTAGGCGGATTGACCGTCAAGACCGGACGTAGGCTCATCAAGGAAGAGCAGCAAGTCAGGCTTGGCAGCGAGCTCGACACCGATAGTAACCCGCTTTCGAGCTTCGACGGAGAGACCATAGCCACTATATGTCAGCTGAGACGGTAGGACCTAGACGTACGGGAAACCAATCATAGCATCGGCCAGATCTTGAAGCTCGAGCAGCTCAATAATGTCCTCACAGTAGGCGTCCTTCTCCTCGACCGAGACCTCTTGAGGTTGTCGCAGGTAGGCAGAGAATTGAAGAGCCTCTCGAACAGTCGTAGTCCACTCGTGTACATCTGGGTATAATCAGCAATGTCTTTACGAGATGACTCCATAATGTGCTCACCTTGTTGCTCGGCATAGGCGCATCCTCGTTGGAACTCGATACCGACCGGTCGACCGTTCATCAAAACGTCTCCCTTGATCACACCGGTCGTCTTTCGGCTAGCGAGCACATCGAGCAGGGTAGTCTTTCCAGCACCAGAAGCACCCATGAGCGCAGTCAGGGTTCCCGGCTTGACGTATCCGTACACTTCGGTGAGTAGTTGTCGTTGACCGCCCTTGACAGGAACAAAGTAGTCGAGCTTCTCCCAGGTGAATGGCTGGGGAGCCATCTTGAGGGAAGAGAGATCCTGTTCCAGCTCGCCTCGTCGGAAAGCAGCTCGTCGTTCCGCCAATCGGTCGTTGAGCTTCTTGAGCTTCTTGGTTGGCTTGTGGTGGACGACAATCGACAAGTGGTTGCCCTGGAAACGTCAGCGCTCAATAAGCCCACATGTCAAGCAGAACATACACCGTGGTTGAGGAGTTCAATCTACACGTCAGCTCTAGCCCGTGCGCAGCGTAAATGAGACGTACAAAGAGCATTTGAAGAATCATGAAGAAGAACCAGAAGCCGATGAGAATACCGAAGTTTCGCCAAATGTGGTTCTTCTGGTATCGGTATCCAGCGTACATGTAGGCGGAACCAGAGACCGAGTTTTGGCCAACACCAGAACCGACAATCGAGCAAAGCTGGTTGGGGCCCACGTTGTCGGGGAAGCCAGTGATACCAGCCGCCGGGATGTTTCGAGGGACAGTGTATGCCGAGTCGCAAGTGAGATCGATTCGGGAAAACTCGTTGGCAAAAATGGCTTCGTATCCGTAGGACAGCGGGTTGAGGTAGTAAATCCAGAACAGCCATCGCTTCATGGCGAAGACAGGAATCTATTTCTTAGCTCAGGTCACTCGCGTACGGTGGGTAGGTACTGACCATATATCCAGTGTAGGTGACCATGAGGGCTGTTGTCAGCTTGGTTTTGAATCAGTCGACGTACAGATAAGGACGGAAGCCAATCGAGCTGCCACGTTGTAATCTTTTGTCGCGACACCAAGCGTCCTGAAGAATCCAGACATGACGAGGAAGGTCTATCATTAGTGACGACTTCAATGTGGAGTGACTCGTGCGTACGAGGAAGATGAACAGGTAGAACATGAAATAGGCTCCAGCCGAGCTGTACAAACCTCCCATGAAGTACAGGATGATCGTGAACAAGAAGATGTTGGTGCTATTGCTGCACTCATCAGCCCAGTTCAACAACAGCTCGGGAGATTGCTCACATTGGAATATCACTAAAGACCGCCGCTACCGCAAAGGCAGAAGGCCTGAAAAACCTATACTGCACCTGTCGGTAGAGAATAGGTCGGCCCAACATTTGACCGGGAAGTTCCGAGAACGAAGTAAGAGCGTTGAACAAAAGACCAAGGAAAAGAAGACCGCCTCGAGTGAAAGCACCAGAAGCCGATGTCGGGAGCTGGAAGTAGACTGATCCGACAATGAGAGCAATGACAATGGACGTGCCGTAACTGGTGTATAGACCGAACTTGTCCTGGAACTTGAGGATAGTTTGTCGTTTGGCGATGGCCATGACCTGGGCAGCGAAAGAGATCGTATAAGGCGACTTTTTGCCGACACCTCGATGCTTCTGGTCGCTGACAGCCTGCTTGAACTCGTCCCGGGCATCAGCATCCGACCTGAGCTCGCTCTTGTAGGCTTCCTTCTCGGCCATCATCCTTGCGCAAATGTCCGACTTGAGGTAGGCCTCCTCCATGGCTTCCGGGGTTGAAGGCACGTTTTCGGCACTGCGACCCTCGGCGAATCGTCGCTCATTCTCGTCGGTACAACCGGAGAGGTAATCGGCTGTCGTCTGTCGAGGCATATCTCCGTATCCAATCGAGAGCATGTATTGTCGAGCCTCCTTGGCCGGACCGTAGTAGACGACTCGAGACTCGTTGAGGACCATGACCTTGTCGAATTGCTTGTAGATTCCCTCTCCAGCTTGGTAGAGCGAGCTGTTCATCAGTGGCAAATCCACGCTCGTGATATGACAACTCACACAAAGGTGACCATCTTTCGAATATCGGTCAAAAGTCGCAACGACTTGGCGTAGTCCAGAGCGGTCGAGGCGTCCAGACCTCGCGTCGAGTTGTCCCAAGAAGCGACAGAGATGTTACCGCAGAACATTTCGGCAATGGAAACTCGCTTTCGCTCTCCTCCAGATACACCTCGCATAAAAGCGTTACCGACGTTGGTGTTGGCCGTGTGCTTGATGTTTAGCATGTTGAGCAGCATCTCGAGCACCTCTTCTCGGAATTGGGCGTTGGTCAATCCAGGTATCTTCTTCTTGGGCGTCTTGGTCTCGAGGGCGAATCGGAGCGTCTGAGCGACAGTCAAGGTAGGCAAGTGGTCGTCGTCCTCTTGGTTGTAGGCGATCTCACTGTCCGTCAGCCTCGGCACACGGCGTGAAACTCACCCAGCGTATCGCTTGGCCATCTCCTTCCAGTCCAATCCGGCATACTCGACAGTGCCGTTGACCTCCAGGAAAGAGTCTCGCTGGTTGGTGATGCTCTTCAAAAATGTCGAACACCCCGATCCAGGTCGACCGAGGACCAAACACATCTCTCCAGGCTTGAGCGAACCGCTGTTCTTGTAGAGAATAGTCTTGGGCGATGGGGCGAAGAGGTGAAGGCCGAAAAGACCAAGGAGGCTGATGACAGGCATCTGTGGTCAGATCTTTGTTCGTCATCGATGTCGACTCACCATGAACTGCTCCATGACAGCATTGCTAAAGTTTCGAATATGGATAGACAATCCTCCAGCTCCAATGACCTCTAGATCCTCCCAGACCACTCCGACCTGCTTGATCTTCAATCCAGCCTCGACATGCTTCTCGTGGCCAGTCTTGAGCGTCTGGGCCAGATCAAAGTCTTCCTCCTCTGCTTTCCCCTTTTCGGCGTCAGACGGGTCGGGCGCCGAAGACTGGTTCGAGGTGACCTTTTCAGCCTTGTGGAATCCCGATCGAGTCGATCGTCCAGTCCGGGTCCGTTGAAGTTCTTGCGAGTGTTGCGACAGGTTGGAGAAACGTCGTTCGAGCGCAGCAAACTGCTCCTTTCCTCGAGTGACCGAGACTCGGTTGCCTCCCTCGCCGAGTTCTGCGACGTGATCCATCGAGCTGTTGGCGGATCGTTTCATCCCAATCTGGTTGTTCCCGTCGGCGGGAACGTCGAGACCCGTCGCATGGTGATTGACATTGGCCTCGTCGTCGTTGGCGAGCGTGTTGCCGTCCGAAGAGTGGTCAGACACGGCTCGAGTCGTAGCGGCGGATGCGGCCATGGCGTGGGAGTTGTGGTTGTTGTTGTTGTCATTCTCACCGTTGAGATTTGTCGAGCTCGTTCCGATGGGCGGAGCGAGCTCGATAGGAGCGACAGGGTGTTCACCCGACATGGCGATAGAGCGACTGGTCGATGGTCGATGCTCCTTGTCGCTGTTGTCGTGTTATGTCGATTGAGAGAATAGAGCGAATGCAAAGTGTGACTAGCAAGATGTCGTATGATCGAGGACGAGAGCGAGATGCGTGGGTGTTGTTTTTTTCGGGCGAACGGCGTGAATCCTTCCTTGGCGCTTGATAATCAACCCCGTCTCTTTGAGTCGAAACCAAAGGCCAAATGAAGCGGACAGTCGAAGGGGGGGTAAGGGCAGAGTTCGCTTGCACGGGATGCGGTTCCGTCCTCGGCGAAGTGGGTCTCGAGCGATTGTTTGGATGGTGGACTGAGGTGCGGATCCGCTTTGACAATACTTCTGTTTTGCGCTGACGCCGCTTTCGTCAGGGATGTTACGATGAAGAGAAAGAAGAGAAGAGACCCTTAACTTAACTACCTTGATGTTCTGGCTTGAACCGGACGAGCAGAGGGGAAGACAATTGCGGCAGAATCCAAACAGTGCTCAAGCCCCACTAAAATGGCGGCCGCACCGAAGTCGTTCCAGCCTGAGGCCGTTTTTCCGTAATAAGTTAACAGAAACAGCGGATCCGTTTGATGTCAGTTGCATAAGCATGACCGAAGGTCTTTGCACGCTACTCGTACAGTGGAAGGCATCTGAGAGGTCAGCCAATTTGTAATCCAATTCGACGTACAGTGAGGCAGATGACACTGGACAACCATTCGTCTACATCCACCGCCCGTCTGACTACTCCGACTCCAGCTTCACACCGGTTACAAACATCGATCCTGTATATGTCAGGCGTATGACCAAAAAAAAAAGTGTTGAGCAGGACCTACCGGTTGTTCCAACGAGTGTTTCACCGCTCGCACGGCTGTCTTGCTCGACCTTGGGCGAGACATTTTCGACTCTCTCCAGCTTCAGCCTCTTGATCTCCTCGTCCTTCTCTACGATCATCCTGTCCTTCTCCTCGAGCTCGTCTCGCTTTCTCTTGTCGCTCGCCAACGTTTCCATCGTCCACTTGTTCAACGACTCGACCATGCTGCTGTCCTTTCCCTTCTCTGCCTGTAGCTCTCCTCTCGCCTTTTCCAGCTCTTTCACAATCCGCTCTTTGTCCTCTCGACACTTTTCCAACTCGATAGATCGCCGATTGATTTCCTCTGCGTGAACGACGAAAGCTTGGATTCGATCCTCCTCGACTATCCTTCTCGCCGTCTCCGCTGCCTCCTTCGCCATGATCGCTAGATCTCTATTCGTCTTCTCGACCATCAGCATCATCGATACCTTTCCTAGTTCGTTCAGGGCCAGCTCCTTCTCTTGGAGCGCCTGGCTCCTCTGCTCCAAAGCTAAGTCTCGTTCAATCACAGCTTCCGACATGATCTCATCCTTCTTCTCCAGATCCAGCTTGTAACTCGCCTTTGTCTCCTTTGCCCAAGCCAATTCTGCTCGCACTCGCTCCCACGCTCGGTATGTCGCTTGATAAGTGGCGTGAAGGTATATGACTTGTTGACGCAGGCGTTCTAACCGGGAAGAATCAGCGTTCGACGAAATGGAGCAGGAATTGATATTGGTATCCGTGTGATTGGTGATGGGAACGATGTCGCCGTTGGTGAAGCTCTGCTTGATATAGACTGGGGTGGAGATGCCGCTGGTCCTGTCGGTGGGGTGGCTACGATGAGAGGGTATAGGGTTGTCGAGGTAGGCGAGCATGGATGATAGGGCTTTGGGAGCAGGAGGGAGGGATTCTTCATCGTCGTCGGAATCGTCGATGTCCACGAGATCAATGATAGTCGGCTGGACCTTTGATGGACCGTGGATTTCTTCGATGGACGATGATGAGCTGGCCTGGGAGGCTGACATTAGCTGGTGTCAACATGAGGTGTGGGGGGAGGGAACGGAAACCGACCTTCTTCTTCTTTACCCAATTCGCTCTCGACGCTTCCTCCGTCGCCAACAGTGCTCGTCGTCACCGGCCCTGTGGCTACGTCGAGGGACATGTTGACGCAGAGGGGAGAGGGCCGCCCACGATAGAGGAAAGGTTTGAGTGTGAAGCTGCGAGTTGTCGTCAAGGATGTTTGTTGTGATGGTGAGTGGGGGGCGTGTGGAGACGCCCTTTCTCTCGATCACTCCCCCAACGCCCTTTCCTTTTGCTTGACCGAAGAGTCTCAAGAATCGTGAGCCAGGACTTGCGGTACTCTTCAGATGCATAGACTTGAACGGAGATTGTGTCAGATTGGGCATGTTCTGGGCCGACAAAGTCGTCGTTTCACCTGCGGGCACAAGGCATACCAGCGACGACCAGGTGGTAGCCTCAAAGCCAAGTAATCTACACCCACTGACATGTTGACATTTGTTACATACACTCGAGGCAGCTGTCCTGGCTCTTGCTCAACATCCATCTTGCCCAAAGTCTGACCGGATCACCTTTGATCCACCCGCCTGCACCTTGACCTCTTCATTCCCGTCCAACGCATGCACATGAATCTTCACCTCCCGTATCTCCTTCCTGGCCTTCATGATCACGTCCCTCACCCTCTGCTCCACCGCATGTGATTCGCGGACCGTCATTGTCTGAGGTACATCGATCGTAAAGTCGAGAACAGTCTGTCCACCCGATTTGACGCCTCGAACGTTCCGTACGCCGAGTAGGTCCTCATTGACCAAGTCTTGCACGATCCCTTCGTAGGCCTTTTGCGTTTTGGCGTCGATGCCAGCATCGAGGAGCTCTAGAAAGGCGGTCTTGGAGAGGGACATGCCTTGTTGGAGGATGAAAAAGGAGACGGCGATACCACCCAGGGGGTCGAGGAACGTCCATCCGCCGAAGGACGAGCCGAGGATGGATCCGAGTGCCACGAGCGAAGTCAGAGCATCTGCTCGGTGACTGGCATTAGCGATTATTGCGGGCTCGACTCACTGTAAAGCGTTGGCCTTGAGCACTGGCGAATGTTCCTCTGTCGCAACTCGGTTGGTCAACCTGTACAGCCACTCCTTGACCACCACACTTCCTAGTGCAAACCAAGCCGCATGAGGGTTCAGTATCGCTCCGCCCGTCGCATCTATCGCTTCCTTCGCGTGGTGAACATGTTCGACAGCTCCATGCGCATGATCGTGAGGTATCGCAGAAGGACCGTGAGAGTGGAAGAGCTCGAGCAAGGGGGATGGGACACCATGGGGTAGATTCCGACCTATCGTAGCGAGTACCGAGTCGGCAGGATAGGTTTCAAGGAAGGGAAGAAGGGTTTGCAGCAGGAGCTATTGTCAACTTGAGCCCTTTTGGGAGAGACGTACATGATAGGAGTGCAGTCCAATCCCTATGGCTCCTCCGACCAGGATGACGCTGACACTCAAGGTGCCAAACGTCTCGAATTTGCCGTATCCCCATGGGAAGCTATCGGTAGGCTTTCTCCTCGATATTCTCCAGGTCGCAAGGGTAACAAAGTCCTAGTTGTCAGCATCGAGTTACAAGAGCCGACTCACGCCTAGCAGATCAGACAGACTATGCCCTGCTTCTGCCAATAAAGAAGCAGAATTCATCCAGAATCCAGCAGCACCTTTGGCAACTGTTAAACCGACGTTACTGCCCAGACCTAGCCGTCAGCTGAGCACGACGTGCTCGACTCACCTAGCAGAGTAATCTTCGTCCCTCTATCCAGCTTTCCCGCAGAAAGTGCCGTCATCAACTGCTCTGCTCCCTCGGAGTGATCGTGCGCATGTGTATGGAAGATCCCATGATCATGTCCACACGAGTCTCCTTCGTGACTATGCCCATGGTCCGCCTGTTTCCCCTTTTCCCTGCTCGTGCTCGAGACGCGTCTAGATGTCCCCATGATAATTGCTGTCGAACGTGGAGTGCGTGATCGGCGGCTGTGAGGTGAACAAGAGCAAGCGAATGTCGAGAATGGGCGGGATATATAGGACGAAGAAGAGGAAGAGGAAGAGGATGACAGAGAAGTCGGTCGTTTGACCTGCTGCGATAAGCGGGGTAGATGTCGGATCGCCGTAGTCGATGATATCGCTGCGAAGGATGGCGCGGTCGCTCGTAGCCTGACAGTCGGATAGCCAGAACGTAGCATCTAGAGCGAAAGGTGTATGCTGCGAGACTGCGGTGCGGTCGAGGTCATGGATAGGCTGTATAGGACAATGTCGGATGAAGGAACGAGGTACGAAACCACCAACAGGTTGACCCAGCAATTTCAGACGAGAGTAATCCTTTTCGTGCAACTCGACCTCATCCCCGCAGCATGTCCGAAACGATCACTTTGCCTTCGCCTGCGGAGTGAGTAAGCAGAGGTGCATGCTGCTGACTGCAGCTTTCACGTACACCTCCGACAGGGGCCTATGTGCGAACTGGTCACTCCACATGTCGCTCAAGGTGGAATCAAGACTGCCTATGTGATGGTAGGTCACAACGACGAACCATGCTGACGATAGCCCAATTTGGTCCCTCCTCTGACCTCGACCGAAGCTGCCGTAGCATACAAGAGCGAGCTCGAGAGGATAGCACCCGACACCGAGTTCTTGATGACGCTGTACCTGCACCCCGATGTCACACCAGCAGAAATCGAAAAGGCCGCCCAGGCAGGTATCAAGGGTAAGCTTTCCACGCACCTACATGGCCATGCAGCTGACTCGAAGGCGTCAAGTCTTACCCACGAGGAGTGACTACCAACAGCAACGCCGGTATCGAGGATTATAGCGTCTATTACCCCGTCTTCAAAGCCATGGAGGCGCACAACATGGTGCTCAACCTCCACGGCGAAGTCCCCTCCGACCCCGAGCAGAACATTTCCATTCTCAACGCCGAGAAACACTTTCTGAAACATCTTCGACAACTTGCTACCGACTTCCCCAACCTTCGTATCGTCTTGGAGCACGCTACGACCGCAGAGGCTATCGAGACAGTCACGGATCTTCCGGCCAATGTCGCTTGTACCATCACAGCACATCACCTTTGGCTCACCATCGATACGGTCGCTCCACAACCCCACCACTTTTGCAAACCCCTCGCCAAGGAGCCGAAGGACCGCAAAGCGCTGCAGGACGCCATCAGGTCGGGTAACCCAAAATTCTTTCTTGGATCGGATTCAGCTCCACATGCCACGTCCTCAAAATCGCCCAGTGTCATGGAGGAGAGCGAGCCGAGTCCGTGTGCAGCTGGCGTGTACACTTCGCCGATACTGGTTCCCCTTGTCGCAACTCTGCTCGAAAGCTTTGGTGCGCTAGACAAGCTGGAGGGGTACGTCTCGACGAATGGGCGAAAGTTCTACGGCGTCGATGCGAAGGAGGGAGATCAGGTCAAGCTGCAACGGACGTCGAACGGTCAAAAGGTGCCAGGCCTGATAAAGGGTGCAGGTGGGATCGAGGTGGTTCCCTTTTGGGCAGGCAAGCTGCTCGGCTGGGAGATTGTATAGTGATGGTAAAACGTGTAGTCGACCTATGCATGGGATTATATCTTTGGCTTGCTTCTTCTCCATCTCCACAAGCGACCCGTCTGACCTCCTTGCCCAGCAGTCCAGTCTACCCCGCCGGCGTCGTCGACATTCTCGCCCAGAACTCGTCTCACCGCTTCGCGAGCACTGCCCACACATCCCTCCAATAGGGGTATTCCCGGATACGCGTAAGATCCGGCGAGATGGATGGGCGAGCCCGTCGTATAAGGAGGGTGGAGACGCTTCAGTGTCGTATTATCATGTAAGGGTAGTGCTCTGCCCATCAGCTCCATGCCCGAGATCTAGGTAAATGACTGACCTCTCAAGTCTAGCTGTACCCAATACTAGGCGTTGATCTATCGGCACCACCGGATTTGTCGTTTGGAATACCCTCGACTCGGTCCTGCGCAAGTGATCTGGCGGAGAGACGACATGCGTCGCCATGGTGTAGATACATCCATCCTTTGCATCAAAGTAAGGCGCCGACTTGAGCAAAGGCTTCTCGCTGGTCGGTGTCGACGGTCCGGAAGACTCGGACGAAAAGGTCGACCCGACAGGCGAAAGAGCAGGCGTGAAGGTGTATTCGAGCTCAGATCGAGGAGGAGGATGAGGGAGGATGAAGTTGATGGTCCGTACATCCAGGGGATGAGGTAGTACAGAGGGATCTCGATGGGTGATGATGATTGTTTCCTAACCATCAGTACTAGACTCCGCATAGCTCGGTCGACTCACCCTATAGTCCACCTCTTCCAGACCACTCAGCATGGTCTCCACCCTCTTCCTCTCCTCGCCATGCATCGTCGGTGACAGCATCCCAAGCAACGCCTGCGCTGAGCTCGCCTGGGTAGCGATGATCACCTTGTCCACCTGTATCCTCCCATCCTCCAGCACTACCTCCACCTGCCCGTCCTTGTCTTGCATCCCCTCGATACTGCTGCCCAGTCTCAGATACCCCTCTCCCTGTTCCTGCACCGGTCGAGCCAATCGTTCCGCTATTGAGCTCGCCGAATGCCCGCCTCCTATCGAATAATGCTTGGTCCCAAAGGTAGAGTAGACGTATTCGAGAAGGACAGGCAACGGTGCTCTCCTGATATCCTGGATCGTCATCGTACCGACTGATGAAAAGATCGGCTCGAATACATCCTCGATGAATGTTCCGAGAGGAATGAACCACAGTGCCCGTCGGATTGAGGTGAGAGTCGAGTTGTAGCCGAGAGTCGAGGGGAATAGACCATGCCACGAGCAAAAGGAAATGACGAGCAGAGTGATGAAGCACAGAGCGGAGTATACGAGGTATATCAGAGCATGGCCGAGGTGGAAGATGGATCTAAAGGTGGATTGGGGAAAAGTGGGGATCGAGAATCCATTGGCGCCCGAGTAGATAAAATATGTCCGTAGCGTATCGACCTGGTGTGCTGCTATGCGAGAGAAGGAGAAGTCAAAGTGGGCTGGTTTTAGGGGAAAGCCGAGGTGTTTGTACAGTGCGATGAGTTGAGGATAGTAGCCTTGTACATCAGCTCGGAGGCTGACGAGAAGGGGGTAGGGAAAGGTCGTACCACCTTGAAAGCTTCGCATAGGGACGTCTACGGTCCATCCCTTTCCTGCTCGTTTCGCATCTCCCTTGGCCCCGATAGACAAAGGAACATCGACGCTAGCTGAATGGAATCCCAGCTTATGCGACTGTGCATGAGCTGCGGATCGTTTCAAGAGAAAATGGGAGGGTATATGTGTACCTTTTCAACAAGGTAGACCTCGCATCCCTCCTTTCTCAACAGATACGCAGACGTCAATCCTGCTAGACCAGAGCCGACGACTAGTACTCTTGGTCTCCGGCGGTCATCAGACATGTCCGTCGCTGTTTCTTCGGGAGCTGCAGGGCGAAAGGTGTATCAACAATAATAATGGGCAAACCGGCAATCATGAAACGACGTTTCGACGCGGGATCCCATTTTCGGGGTCTGCCTTGGAGATCGCACCCTTCATCAAAGTCATCCCGCATGTCTCTGCGCACAGATGAACGCGTGTTGATGGGTCCCGCAAAAAGATCCACAGCGAAGATAAGCTTCTCGCTATCAATTCAGTCGTTGTCGCTACCAAAAGGGCTCTGTACATCGATATTTCGATTGTCTTGCTTTCCGACGACTCTCGGCTGCTTCGCCAAGCAAAAGCAACGACCCCAGTGAGATTCGAACTCACGTGTCCAAAGGACATCACCTATGCGCCTAGCAAGGTGACGCAATAACCACTATGCGATAGGGCCATTTTTACCGGACAACCGAATTTTCCTCAAAAACTATATACAAAAAATACAAGAGACTTCAGGTGTTTGCCAAGCGAATTAGCCTCTCATCTGCCATAGGGTCTATGTACATCACGCAGGATAGAGAATTCCTGATGCAGGTCAGTGACGCGGAGGGCTTCACCCTTGAAGAACACACTCGCGACATTTGCGGGGATGGGAAAGGAAGAGGACGTGATCGAGAAGCCTGAAGTACACTGGAGCATGATTTGAGCGCGTCGAGCTTTTCGACCCAGCCTTGACGTCAGTAACTATCGATCTGGATCGTCGTTCTTCACCGTATTCTTTCTTCTTGCATCTCAACAATCTGCGCAACCATTGAACAACCGACAGCAGGTCCGATACCTTTGTCTCTTGCTCTCACTCGACTGTACCTTACCGTCTCCCGGAGCACTCTGTCATGGACGTCAAATCGGAAATGGGAGCTGAAGATGTCGGAGACGAGACGTTCGAGTCGTATGAGGATGAACGAATGGCCAACATCAAGTGAGTCTACCTTCCGTCCTGCTGGACCTCTACTATCATAACCCTTAATTGAACCACCCAGCATAATGCTGTTGATGTTGAGACGGGTTACGAACAAACGGCTGACGATATAGGAACAACGCTGCCCTCCTCGCGTCTCTAGGTCTCAATGCACAACCCTCCGTTCGACCTCGAGCTATCCCCCAGCCCAAGAAACCCGTCATATCCGCCGCAGAGCAGCGAGTGAAAAGGGAGACTCGAGCAAAGACTGCTGCTCTTGGTCGCGATGTCGAGCCTACCCGGCGGAGTGAACGAGTCGCCAAGTTGGAAGGGCAACCCAAGCTCGTTTCTCTTACAACGTAAGTTCCCCTTCATATTGTCTGTAAAAGGTAGAGAAGGTGGACACTGACGCTGCAGCTTTGACGACGATGCCGACAGTCCTGGACCATCGAGAAGGCATGTTGATCGAATACCTCGTGGTGTTGCGCCGAGACTGGCTTCTGGACCAGAGTACGAGACTTCTGGACCAATGACGCCTGCACCACGGCCCACAAGAGGGGAAGATGGGAGACTTGTTTTTGAAGGGAGGTGGAATGGTGTTTTCACACCGAACGTCACGCCAGAGGAGATGTTCTCCAGAGGGGCATTTGCAGGAGCGTTCTTTTGGTGCGTCTTTCCTCTGCTCCACGATGCTCAGAGATAAAGCTGACAGCCAGCGATACCTACTCGCATGTCCTGAAGGAGCCATTAGTCGCTGCAACGGATATCACGGCTCTACCCTTCACCGTCGACAACGCAGATACCCTGTTAAGCAACGAAGAACCGGACGGAGCGCTCAATCGATTTCAAGTTCGGGCTGGACAGTCTTTGGCGGAATGGGAAAAGGCTGGATGGATATGGGCGGAAGATCCAAGAGGATGGGCGCAGTGGTATACACGTTTCTGGGAGGGAAGAAGATGCGAGGATGATGAGCGTCAAGTGAGGCGATGTGAGTCTTCGTGTGGACCGCACAAGTTGACTGGGCTGACGTGTTAAGGGCTGAAGGTAGCCGGTCCTACCGGTCGGTTCAAGCGAGCGTTGTTCAAGAAGATGTACCAGTCTGGAGGTGCCGATGCAGTACCGGATGAGGATGTGGGCAGAGTGCTACGGCAGTGTCTCTGGCAATGGGGATACGAGCTCAACGAGGCGGAATACCAGATGGTTCTGGACGGCGAAGAAGCCGCATGATGAGAGGCTATAGGGGCATGTTGTATATGCATCGGTGCTATTGTTTGTGTGATCTATATCTTCCGCTTGGTAGCTGTGAAGAAGGCAGCCTGTCCTCAGCTTCTTTCGGGCATGGCAAGAGTGCTCACGTTGTATCGATGTTGCAGCATTCCCTCTGGTACGCCAGTATATGTAGTCTGCACCATCTCCTCTTCCTTGACCCGTCAGCCACAGATCTCCACACGAGGTGCAACCCACCTGTATCTCGAAGCCTATATTCCTGGCGAGCTGCTTGACCTCGTCCAGACTCAGCTCGACCGATCCGTCCCCTCTAGCCGACTTTGACGAGCTGTTCTCAAAGTGCCACAAGAGCGGTCCAATGTTGATCCACACCCCATCGTCCTCCAGCAGAGTGTAGATGATCTTCAAAAAGTTCAACACGCTACGAGCCTGAAACATCAGCGTCGTCCCCATTGCGTGCAAGAAGAGCTCACACAGTCGATGAAGAAACATGTGACAACAGCGGACCAGTTTCCTCGCTGCCCTCCTTCACTCTCCACTCCCTGTGCAACGTCCCAACTCTGCCATCCGTAGATCTCCTCAAAGTCCCCAGCGACCAAGCTGAACTCTCCCCCTTTGCCTTCAAGCACATCCGCCGGTACGACATCCGGTATAGATACCTTGCGGACCAGATTTGAGCGGGATAGATGGTTCGAGTAGGAATGGAGGAATGGGTAGATGTGGTGTGATTTGGCGGAGATGGTTTGGTTCAGTATAAAGTGGGAGGCAATGAGCATGTAGGTCGAAAACTCGTTGCCCTGCGAGAAGAAGCCTGACCGTCAGCCAGTCTGACTAGAAGGGCGAATACTTACCCCTCGAGGCGATCTCCATGGCTAGACGTCCTAGACCACAACCTGGAACGAGCACTTTGCGACTGGCCCGTTCTCGAGGGGACTGCGAGGGAAAGTACCGCTCGAGAGCTTGAAGAATCGGAGTATAGCAAGCGTCTCGTTCTGGTCGACCTTCTTCTGCCCAATCTCGGACCATCGAACGAAGTGTCGAGCGGATCTTGTCCTGCGCCAGGCCGTTTTCTCCCTGAGTGGATTTCGGCGACAGCTTCGAGCTGGCCGAGGATGACGGTCGAGCCTGAGCCTGATCGTGCGAATGGCCATGATTGTCCTCAGCGTCTATCTCATGGCTATGCTGATGACCTGGTGCGAGACCCTCGTTACCGCCTTGCAGCATATCGGCAAAGACAGGATCTCTGATCATCTCGTCGATGAACTCTGCGTTGCTACGGGTCAGCTCGCTTTCCCCAGCGATCAACGTACCGCCTGATTCCCTCGTCCACCTGCTCAAACTTCTCTCGGATACCTATCGACTCGTATACCGCTCTGTCCTCCTTGGACAATTGCAGAAAGGCCAGACGTCTTGCATGATTCGCCGAGAGCTATTTTCTATCGTCAGATGCCAGCCGAAGAAGGGGACGAGATACAACTCACATGGTATTGCATGTACCCATCAAATGCCCTCAAGACGGACTTCCAATGCTCTCTCTCCTCTGGCGAATCTCCCATCCTGCTTCGGGATCGTCTACCAAGGCGGTCTATCGATGTGAGGATGAAGAGTAATGGTGTGGTTGGGACGCTGTTTCGAAGGTCAAAAGGGTCCTCGCGTCGCCCGACTTTTTGTTGACGTTGACCCTTTCATTGTGCTTCAATCATCGGCCATGTCGACACCCATCTCGCCCTCCCCGACGCCCCTTCCGGCACCTCTTGTCCCCATACTATCCTACCTCAGCGGCCTCGTTTTCACCTTGCAACAACAGTTCCACCGGATACCTGGATCGCCTATCCTCGTGCGATATATCCAGTCGTCTTACCAAGACGACCCATGGCGATCCGCTCTCGAACTCTTCCTCGTCGCCTTTGCCATCCGTACCCTGCTCAAGGGCAGGACTCGGGGAGAAGGATCGGGCAAAAATTGGGTCAAGTTGACCGAGAAGGAGGTGGACGAATTGGTAGATGAGTGGAATCCCCAACCGCTCGTCGACGCCCCTTCAGCGGTCGATGATGATTTGCTCAACACAATTCCGATCATTTATGGACAAAATGGTTCCCATGTTAAGCTTTCGCCGAGTGGAGGCAAGACGGTGATGAACATGGCGTTGCCGAATTGGACGGGGATGGTGGAGAGTGAGAAGATGAAGCAAGTCGCGATTGACACGCTGCGAGAATATGGAGTGGGCACTTGTGGACCCTCTGGCTTCTACGGCACTATCGGTGAGCAAATGAGGCAAATGTCATGGCTGATCGACAGACGTTCATATGCGATTGGAAGAAGAGCTCTCCCGGTTCATTGGAACGGAAAGCTCCATCATCTACGCTCAAGCCTTTGCTGCGGTCTCGTCGGTCATTCCTGCATTTGCCAAACGAGGAGATATCATCGTTGCCGATCGAGGAATCAATTTTGGCATCAACAAGGGTCTACAGATCTCTCGATCCCAGATCAAGTGGTATGCGCATGGAGATATGAAGGATCTCGAGCGGGTATTGCAGACTGTCGAGCGGGAAAGGAAGCGAAAGGGCGGGAAATTGACGAGGAAGTTTATCGTTGGAGAAGGTATCTTTGAGAACGATGGAATGATGTTTGATCTGCCCAAGGTGGTGAGTGATATAGCATGTATCGACGGGAGCTTACTCTAGCTCGAACTGGCAAAGAAGTACAAGTTTAGGACTATCCTCGACGAGAGTATGTCTTTTGGCATGATCGGAAAGACGGGACGAGGTATCACGGAGCACTACAACATTCCCGTAGGCTGCATTTCTGTGATATCGCTGACATACAGGCCTCCGAGGTTGACATTCTCATGGGCTCAATGGCCACGAGTCTCGGTGCTGGAGGAGGTTTCTGCGCAGGATCCAAGGTCGTCTGTCAACATCAACGGATCAACTCTTCCGCCTCTGTCTTTTCGGCCTCTCTACCCGCGATGCTCGCTACCACATCCTCTCACGCCATTGCGACTCTGCAATCGACCCCATCGCTCATGACCAACCTCCAGTCCAACACGCTATACTTCCGACAGATTCTCAACAAGCTCGAAGCGCTTCCGCTCGAACTGCCCGAATGCGATCCCAGCTACTCGCCTCCTGCGTCGACGATCCATCCACCCGTCGCCAACAAGGACGCCATCATCTCGATCCCGTCTCACCCTCAATCTGCTCTGATCCACATCTTCCTGCTCAACCCGCCTGGAACGCTGGAAGATGAGGAACATTTATTGCAAGAGGTGGTCGACGAGACGCTCAACACCACCGGACTACTCATCACCCGAGCTAGGAGGCTGCGAGGGCAGGAGACCCTGGAGCCAGAGCCGAGTCTCAAAGTGTGCATCTCGTCGGCATTCTCGAGGAAAGAGATCGAGAAGGCCGCACAGGGCTTGAAGGCGGCTTTGATCAAGGTGGCTGGGAGTGAGTCATTTCCCCCACCGATGATTTCTTGAGCTCCCGCTGACGTAGCAGAGAAACGATGAGCTAAACAGGTGGTCCTCGAGTAGTCGTCTCCCGATGTTATGTCCACAAGTCTTGGTAATCCGGTTAGATGCATAATTTACCTATGGAGTAATCCAGTCGCACGCGATCGACCTTTTGCTTTCGGACGAGAGGATGGTACTCTCACGTCGATGGCAGCGTCTCCAACCCAGGTTGAAACTGGTATCCCCCTTTTCTCCTCATGTCGTCAAACATCTACCAATCAGCATCGCACAACCCCCTCGACAACGAGAGCTCACCTGCATGGTCATCTCTGTCTCCTCATGAGGCATAACATCGCACTCTAGTTGACCATCTAGCCATCAGCAAGCAAAATCCATTTCAGACGAGCAACATACCTCGTAGAGAACGAGCAACCGCATCCGCCTCAAAATGCCAGCCTATCCCTTCAAAACCTATCGCATGTTTCTCCTCGGGCAGAAAGACCGATTCCTCGCTTCCAGCATGTAGCGCTTCCTCCGTGGGATTCCTGTATCGCTTGATAGTATAGCCTGTCGGACAAGACGTGATTCCGTGTATGATCATCTCGCTGTGCGGTCAGGTTTTCAGACCAGGTGCGATAGACGGGGTCGAGCTTACCCTTTCGACCCGCATAACCGGGTGCTAGCTGTCTCATCTGTTGCCGATAGGAGGTTGACAGTTACTATGGTCGGCTGTATACAACATGGGAACTGATTGGGTCGGCTCACAATTGGCTATGGCGTTGAGCTTGGTGAAGACGAGCGAGAAAGTCGTGGCGATATCGACCCCATTATGCATCAACATTGTGCTTCCCACCATGCTCGGCGGTGTACTTCCATTCTTCGGATGGCGATACATCATCATCAAGGCCTGATGTCAGTGCTGATTGCAACAAGGACGATCGACCGACTCACCCAGAGCAGAGGATACGGTCCAAGATCCAGCAGACTCCCGCCGGCAAGTTGAGGATTGAGCAGCCGATGTGAGGCGGGCTTGGTGTCGAGGGACCGCATGCACAGATCCGAGTACAGACACCGTATATCTCCCACTTCGTCCGAATGGAGAGCTCGTTGAGCAGCAAGGAGGTTGGGGTTGAAGCGGGTCCAGACGGCTAGAAAGATCAGCTGGCGCCGATGCAAAAGAGAGAGAGAGATCGCCCACCTTCCATCAGGAAAACCTTCTTCTCCTTTGCTAGCTTGGATAGCGCTCTCCACTCTGCCGCGTTCAGCGTCGCCGGCTACATGTCAGCATGGACAGATTCACTCGTAGATGGACGGAACTCACCTTTTCCAACAAGCAATGCTTGCCTGCGCGCAAGGCGAGAAGTGCATCATCGTAATGGGAGATGTTCATCGTCCCTACATACACCACGTCGACATGCTGCTCATTAGCGTCGTCCGACTTCTCCAAGAAATTGCTGCGCTCACTGGATCATTGACTACCTCCTCGTAGGACCCGTAAGGTCGAGGTTGGATGTCGCTCAACCCCGCCTGTTGGGCGGCTGCACCTCGGGGGCAGGCTTCTTCGACGAACGCTCGAGCTTTCGCCAGAGATCGAGAGCCAATGGCGACCACAGCGTGCGTGACATCTGTCACATCTCGCGAAGCCGGAGGAACGCAGAGGTCTTTGACGAACATGCTAGACATCCCTGGGTTAGAGTCAGCTCGAGGTTGCTAAGGAGAAGGACGTACTCACAGCCGCATCCTAGTATGCCCCATCTCACGACGTATGGCGTAGACATCTCGAGCTGTCGTTTCGAAGAGGATTTTTGGCTTCATGGTGAAGAGCTTTATGCGATACATAAAGGAGACGAGGAAGGATCCCTACGGATAGATAACGGGTAGTGACAAGTTGTATCGTTCCGGATGCCTCGAGAGCGCCTAAAAGCCAGAGACGACAGTCCACTTTTGCCGATTCGCGGCCTGGGCAGACCATGGAGCATTTTTGTCGTGATTCTGCCGAGCATTTTCTTCGACGACGCTAGAGATGCAAGATGCGCCAACTCGAGGTGGAAGACATTGAGTCGGCATGTACGAGTACGAGTACACCCCGGCGGTGAGGTCTGGGGGCAGAGGTGGAGGTGGAAATCGCCGCCTCCAACCTTCTCGTCAAAAGTCAACAATTCTGAAAGATCATCCATCTCCCTGCCTACTGTCCTTCTCATCTCGACCACTCTCACTACCACATCACCTCGACCATGCCGCCCCTGATAGCCGAAGCAGGTCCTTCTCGGGTCACTCGATCTACGCCAAATGTTACACCGCAGGAAAAGCGTACAGCGGACTTTGCAGATAGCTCGGACGACGAGGATGATCATCTCGAAATGCCAAACGGTCACGCATCGGCCTCTACACCGCTGGCTCCTCCCAAGACGAATGG
Organism: Cryptococcus sp. GC_Crypt_1; assembly: GCA_026538415.1. NCBI lineage: Eukaryota > Fungi > Basidiomycota > Tremellomycetes > Tremellales > Cryptococcaceae > Cryptococcus > Cryptococcus sp. GC_Crypt_1. The sequence continues at coordinate 28,372 of JALPCD010000033.1, forward strand.
AGCTGTTGGCAGGAAGGGCGTGGTGAATGGAAAGAAGAGAAAAGTGGCAAATGGGACGCTGAGCAAGGAGGAGCAAGAAGAGGAGAGGAGAATACGGAAGGTCGAGGCGGAGAGGTTGTTCGTCACTCGGCAAGATTTGCCTTTCTACCAAGGTGAGCAAGGCGAGGCAGGGGCTGAAGTTGACGGTCACTGAATCGTCAGGTCGTCAGGTAATACTCGACGAGATCATGGCACATGATACGACCATTGTAGGTGCTCGGCTGGTCATGTCGAGATAGTGCTAATGAGCAGATTATCGGCGAGACTGGATGTGGGAAATCGACTCAACTACCTCAGCTCCTCCGGACCCATCCCACCTCGCTCGACCACTTTTCTTCCGACTCTCATGCCTCTCGCTTCGCTCGCGGACCCAGTATAGCCATCACCCAGCCTAGACGACTTCCAGCAATCGCTCTCGCCAACCGAGTCGCAGCGGAGATGGGGGCAAAGATTGGCGGAGAAGTAGGATACAGTGTCCGATTCGAGGATTGTTGTACCTCGACAACGAAGGTGCGATACCTGACAGAGGGTGTGCTCATGCGGTTTGTCTTCGATCGATCCTCAATCTGTGCTTTGGCTGATTGGCAGGGAATTGTCAAATTCGGACGAGAGAGAGTCTGGGTCTCGGGGGAAGCTGAACCTGTTGTTGCGGTATGATGTGGTGGTCGTGGACGAGGCGCATGAACGGACATTGAATACCGACTTTATATGTGGAGCATTGAAGAGGATACAAAAGATACGGAAAGAGCTAGTCGCGAAGCAGAAGTCGGAAGGAGCAATGGTCAATGGAGACAAGGAGAAGGGGAAGGGAAAGGGGAAGGGGAAGCAGGTGGAGCGGGTCACCGAGCTCAAGGTGGTGGTCATGAGTGCTACACTGGATCCTACCAAATTTACCAAGTTCTTCGAAACGTGGGTCAAAAGCTTGTGGCATTGCTGACACGCAGTGGGCGAGATGCCTTGTTGGTCAAAGGACGGCTGTACGATGTCACCACTCGGCATGTCGTTCGACCCGTAGACGATTTCATCGAATCGGCAGCGAAGAACGTCATGCAAATCCACCTCCGACCGAAATCTGTTGGAGATGTGCTGGTATTTATGCCTGGATCCGACGAGATTGAGCAATGCTGCGATTTATTGAGGCGAGCTTCGAAGGAATTGAAAGAGGAGCATTTAAAGGTGTGTCATGCGCCACGCGGCTGTAGGCTGATTGTAGTTGGAAGTGCTTCCTCTGTACGCTAACCTTCCGCCAGAAGCCCAGATTCGCATATTTGGCAAGAAGAAGCCGGACACGAGGAGGATCATTGTCGCTACCAACATCGCCGAGACTAGTATCACAATACCTGGCGTGGTGTTTGTCATCGACACTGGATACAAGAAGGAAAAGGAGTACATCTTTAGAACATCAGGAGGTAAGCTCACGTAGAATGGCGCCCGCTGACAGGTAGCTATCGAGCATCTCGCCAAGAAAAAGATCAGCCAGGCAGCTGCTTGGCAGAGAACGGGTCGAGCTGGTCGAGAGCGAGATGGAGAGTGTTATAGACTATACACCGAGGAGACCTTCAAAAAAGAGTTTGAGTCGTTCGACGCGCCCGAAATCCAACGGACCAACCTCGCTTCCGCCATTTTGCAGCTCATCGCTATGGGACTGGACCCTTTCGAGTTTGAATTCATCGACAATCCAGGTCGAGATCCCAGTGCGCTTAGTCCTACCTCGAGATGGATTTACAGCTGATGTCTAGTCTCCGCTGCATATCAGACTTTGGCGGGACTAGGAGCCATCTCTTCACCCTCGACCATCACGCCGCTCGGCCAAGATATGCTCAAATACCCTCTCGACCCTTCTCACGCTCGCATCCTCATTGCTGCTTTCGAATACGGCTGTCCCAACGAGATCATCGACATTCTATCCCTGCTCAACTCGGGTCCTATATTCATTGACCGGTCTTCCAAGCGAGACGAAGCGGCTGAAGCGAGGAAAAAGTACATTGACAAGGAAGGGGATCACCTCACCGGTCTGGCGGTATTCAGAGCGTTCGAGGAGATCAAGTCGAGATCGACTGCCAAGGCCGTCAAAGCATGGAGCGAGGAGACGCATCTCAACTTGAAGTCGCTGGTCCAAGCGACGAAGATCAGGGATCAGCTACGAGAGTTAGCGACGAGATTTGGGCAGGACTGGAGCGTATCTGCGACGGGGACCAAGTCGAACGGGGATGTAGGCACGGTCAATGGGGCGGACAACAGTGTGGTGGTGCGGGCCTTGCTGCAAGGGTTGTTTATGAACACGGCGGTGATACAGGCGGATGGGACGTACAGACAGGCAGCCGGTAGCTTGGTACGTTGATATCTCAGTTGAACAGATCGAGGTGCAGGCAAAAGCTGACTGGCTAGCAAGTCAAAATACACCCCTCGAGCGTCTTGATGAGCAAGCGAGTCCCCGCTATAGTCTACGACGAGCTGGTGAGTATTCCTCTTTATGTCTCCACCTAGAATGCAAGTTGACTTGTCAGGCCATCACCTCGTCCATCTACGCTCGAAATGTCTCTGCGTTTGACCAATCCTGGCTGGTCGATATCCCTTGGTTCAGACAAGCAGGTCTACAGCCCGCGCAGCCCACTCTGTAGCTATAGAGCGACATCGAATATACCCAGCATTCACCCTTATCACCTCAACATCATACCTCTGCATGCATGTCTTGTAGCTCTTACTTGGACGTTGCAATGATTAGATCGTGTGCATCGTAGCTGTAGAACAGATAACGCGTATATATATATATACAACCCGGCGACGGGGTGTAAAGACAGCCCAGCCCGCACAGGGGGAGAGTCTATCTCATCCAGTACCCCAAAACCCCTTGAGACCCAACAAATTCCTCTTCTATACTTGACTTCTGACCGTCCCCAAAGTGCCGTCTCCGATAATCCCACCCTAGAACATGGTCGAGTTCTTCCCTCCTTCTGGAAACAAGACCGCCGACGAGAACTTTGACGACAGTTTGCCCATCTTCGATTTGGGCGCCAAATTGGGTTCGGGCGTCGGCGCAAACTTGGCGACTTCTGCTCGACGTTGTACCTCTGCCCGTGCAATGGCCATCTTGGCCATTTGTTCCGACCTGAGCGCTTCGAACTTGGCTTGAGCTTCGGCTTTTTTGGCAGCTTTGGCGGCTTCTGCGATACTGAATGTATCAGCTTGATCATCTATGGCTCCAATGGGAGGGCGAGCTTACGCCTTTTTATCCGCCTTGGCTTGTTTCTTGCTCGATGCACCGGACGAGGTCGTCAAGATGCTCTCGGCGTATCGACTGTGGACATCTCGACTTGGCGACAAGGTCATCATGCTGCCCATCTCGGATGGTCGAGGTGTCTCTTCGAGCGAAAAGCTAAACTCGGTAGCAGACGGACTGAGCGGGAGCTGAAGCCGAGAGTCGTACCGAGACGAAGCCGAAGAAGAGGACGAGGTGGTGGCGACAGAAGCATGTTTCGACGACGATGCCAAGGCTTGGACTCGATACGACGACAGAGCAGGTGGTGGTGGATGTCGAGAGATCAAACCTGCTGATTCCAGCGTCGACTGCTTGACCCGTTCCTTGTCGGATAGCTGGGATCGTAAACTCGTCTGCGATGACATTGAGCCGTTGCCGACACGGAACCGGTTCAGCATTCTATCGTCCTCCGGTAGTGGAGGCAGAGCGAGTCTTTCAAAGGGGGGATGTCCATGGCTCGAGGAAGACGACGTTCGAGAGTCGAACCGAGTCGGATACGCTTGAGGTGGGATGAAAGGTTCTCGAATAGAAGCAGAGGTCGATGGCGTGGCAGGATATCCAGAGGTCGACTCGGATAGTGTAGGCGAAGATGGCAGGCGGTAACGCTCCTCCTCGAGCTCGGGCGTACGGAGAGCAGGCGGGGCTTGAGATCGGAATTGTCGATGTCCTGGTGCTGGACTGAGCAAAGGAGCGTTTCGTCTGATGCTGCGTCGAGGAGCGAGGCTGGTCGGGGAGTCTTCGTAGACCGAGGGATCGAGAGGGGAAGGCATGCAAGCATCGTCGGACGAAGGCGAAATCTCCATGGCAGCGAGCAGCGACTCGACCTTTTCCGCCATTCCCTCTCCAAGCGTCAAAGACTCCACTCGAGCAGTTCGTCGGAAAGAATCGTCGCCGGCTAGTCGAACGCCAGTCGTCGTCGTCGTCATACCCGAGTCCGAATGAGTTGGTGCACCGGTAGTCTGACCTGGCACAGGAGCAGGACTGTCTGACCGTCCATCGTTGACGAGCGATCCAGACGGTCCTTGCCGATGACTTCGAGATGATGTCCCACCTTTGGCAGACTATCATCAGCGGCTCGTACTTCCTTGTACGGGGCGAAGACTCACATGTATCATGTTTAGAGCTCGCACCTGAAGCTCCTGCTCCCCTGCCAAGGTGGCAATCTCGTATATCCCTACCGCGATCGACGATTCCAGCCTCTCATGCAACGCATGTACCACCAATCTCCCCAATCGATCGATCCTATATTGCTTCGCCAGGAACAGCAAAGCCGACAAGATCGGCGCACGATTTTGCAGTGGAGTCGAGAGAGACAAGGTATAAAAGTATTGGAGAAGAGCGACACAAACGGGGAAAGGTTCCGGAATCTCCAGCGAAGAAGGCATGAGTCGAGCCGGCGTAAAGTTCCCTAGCAGCGTATCGGCGATATCGATAGTCGGCTGATCTTTGACCGCTCCGTTGAGCTTGTCGTTCAATTCCTTCTCCTGGATGGCGAACCACTGCCACCTTTCCGACAAGAGCTGTCGAGAACACTTGATCCGCCGTCCATCGTCGCAAATAACCTCGAAATCTGAAGCGATCTCCCCATCCATCATCGAGAAACCGACTTCTTGAATCTTGGCCGCAATCTCGAGTCGAGGTGGCTGGTAGATTCCAAAAGTCTCGAGCGAGATGGTGGCCATGTTGTCGAGGTTGACAGCTCGTCGACCGTAGTCCGAGGCGAGATCGTACTCTGCATTCCCAAACACCAGGATCTTTGCCTTCTCCGGCCAAAGAACAGCTCGATTCCAAGATCCCGTTGCCAAGATAGCCGGCTCGAGATGTCGCCACAGCATTGTCGTCAAGTCTAGAGACCAGATTGAAAAGGCGGCCGAAGACGAGGCGAGATATAGACCGCACAGGATAAAGTGATTGCCGACAATTCCACCCGAGGGGAAGCGCAGTCCAGGAGGTTGAGATGATCCTCGCATTCGTTCAGATTGGTCGATAATGTCGATCTTCGGGGGAGAAGCATGTCGAGAGGAAAGAGTTACATCACCCGATTCATCCGAGGGGACAAATAATTCGAGTTCCCGTCGCACCTTGGCAAAGTCGTAGTTTGAGTAACACCAAACATCTCCTCCTTCTCCCTCCTCGTCGATAGAATACGTCTGAGCTGAAGATCCCTTCATTTCTCCTCCTTTGGGCGTAATGACTCGTTGCCTCGACGAAGCAGCGACGGACCGATAAGCGCCTTTCGAGTGTTGCCCTTTGAGTTCCGGCTGCATCGTCTTGGACACCCAACGTTTCTGCTTCAAGTCGTACACGTTGATCTCGTATATCCACCTGGATATCAGCGCAATGCAAAGCAAAGCAAGATCAAATTGAGACATACGAATTATCGGAATGTTGTCCACCCGAGATGACGAGCTGACCCCTCGTCACCGCGCTCAGATGAGCATACCGAGCAGAGGGTATAAAGCCCTCGTCTACTTCTGCTCCATCCAGACCCAGCCCTACACTCGGCGGGGGCGATGGGAGCCACCTTCTGCTCGCACAGTCGAAAAACCAGATATCATTATGTACAGCCATAGGATCCGTCTCTGACATTCCACCAAAGCATACCAGCTTGTCCTCCCCTGATTCACCGTCAGTGACACTCATCTCGAATGCGTACAAGGCTACTCACAGATGTCCATCGAGTGGAAATACCTCGGTCCAGGTCCTTCTCCAGCATCAATCATCTTCCACGTCCTCGTTTTTACATCCATGGCCCACATGTCATTGACGAGCTTGCGGTTGTGTACCATTTTCCCGCCAAAGAGGAAGATAGTCGATGGGTGGGGATAGGGGAGCGGGGAAATGGTGATGGACGGTCCCTACATCGTCAGCCTGGAACGTCACTGGCCGTAATGTCGAATGTGATGCTTACAGTGGTAGGGGGAGGCACATCTCCCCTTGTAGTCTCCGACCAGCTCATCAAGTGCGCCAGAGACGAGTCCATCTTGTCCTCTGTTTACTTTTGCTTTTCGACTCCTTAGCGTTTGGCGATGTCGTCGGAATACAAGATCAAATCCAGACTGAAAAGCGGTAGCGGCGAGGAGAATCCTGGCGGGCCGAAGTTAAGGTCTGGTGATATATGAATGGGAGGGAAGATTGTCGTGTGGTCGAGTAACTTAGGAGAGAAGATTCCTTCGAAACGCAGAGCTGATAGATATCGTTGATGGGCCAGGCCAGATGGAAGGTACAAGACGAGAGGGTCGACCTCGACCGCGGGGAAGACTCGAGCAAGGCGAGACTGGAGAGGAACCACCACTCGAGTAGATGCAGAGAAATGGAGAGACTTCTCGGTGATGGTTGATTCTGGGAAAAAGGGAAGCTTGTGTGACAGGTCGGAAAGAGGGTTGGTGATCGGGTCCAGGTTACGTCGTAAACTCTTCTCTTCCTCTGGTCTTTCCAGCAGCAGCGATATCGAAACAAGGTGCGTCGAGCGGGAAGAGATGGATGGGTAACTTGGGATGATGATGGTTGAGCGCTGATTAGAGTCAGCTGTAATCTCTCGCCAAAAGCCTCTCAATCTGTCCGACCGAGAGCGAAAAGTATGGGTAGGGTCGCACGTAGAGTTGCGATAGTTCGGCACAGAGCAGGGTAGGTGGTCTAAGCGTGGGGAGATGATGGGCGAGATGACTT
>JALPCD010000330.1:0-14882 GCA_026538415.1 Cryptococcus sp. GC_Crypt_1
TTGCTATCCGCTCAACCCCTCGTGATTCTCAGGTATATCTTGTCGTTCGCTCCTTCAGCAAATCCACCATCGCCCATCGCTCGACATTTCCACCGAATTCACCCCGATCCCAACAACAACGACAACCCATGGAGAACATCGCTCAACCTTCACACCCGACATCCTCCTTCTCCCCCATACCAGCAGCGTCGTTGAGCAACAATTACGCCGCACGACAAGCAGCCTACGCCAGGCAAATGCTAGGTCTCCTCGCTGGTCCTTACAATACCGTCATCCAGCCCACACCTCATGCTCCTGTACTCGGAATCAAGACCGAACCCACCACCTCTCCACCTTCGTTTGCAAATCCATCCCCTACTACTAGCGCCCAGAACGACTCGTCCAACAATAACAGCCGATCTTCGTCTTCCTCGACGGATAACGATTCAATCATCCGCTCTCCGTCTTTCGCCAATGACTCCGACGCATACATGACGCAGCTGTTCGATCTGGCATCGGGATCGCTCGCTGAATACACGCAAGACGGCTCAAACGGATACTCGATCGCTCCTACGGGCTATCAGTCAGGAGGAGCCTACAGCCGGCAGGAGGAGCGGTATGGGAATGAGGTGGACGTCCGAGTAGGTGGAGGACAGATGGGATTCGGTGGAGGGATCGAGGCTTCTTCCTCTGCCAGAGGGTTCATCGACAGCACTGCCCAAATGTATCCGCAGATCGAACCGCAGCTGTACCACCGGGAATCCTCCGATCCAAGCTGGAACCCAGCATACAATGGTGAGTGACACGCCCAACTCTAGCTATCGAGCTATCGAGCTGACCGCATAACAGATATAGAATCCAAACCTCTACCCTCCTCGTCTTTCAACACCATGATGAATCCCTTCGGCTATTCCGTTGCTCCATTTTCCTATCAGGCCTCGTCGTCCAGCGCTTCTTCCTCGGATCCCACATATCAATCTATCAACCCAGGTTGTCTTGGTGGACAGACATACAACAGAGGGGACACAGTGGAGAACATAGGCAGCGATGCGGATATACCTGTGAGTACTCTTGCTCACCACCCTCTTCTGCCATGCAGACGCCGGAGTGATTAGTGGACTGACGCCTCAGATGGACTATCCTGCTTCACCCCTTCAAGCCGTGTCAGACTCGCAATCCCCCGTACCCCAATACATCCCTGATTCGCCTTCCACATCCCGCAACAGACGTGCCTCGGACTCTACCCTCTCTTCCAGCCCGACAACGAGCAAACGAACGCATAAACGTAAATTGACCTGGACACCTGGGATGGCCGCAGAAGGACCCAACGTCAGCGAGGAACAAAAGCTACAAGAGCTCTTGGAGCTGGAAAGGCTGGAAGCGGGTGGATCGGCTACTCGAAGGGATAGGAGGAGGTTGCAGAACCGTCTGGCCCAACGAGCGTTCCGAGCGAGGTCAAAAGCGGTCAACAAAGAGGTGTGTTCTGTTTTTCTACCTTGATCGATGGAGGTTTTGTGTTCTGATAAGATTAGGCTGCGACGCATATGGTGGATCTGGAAGAATTGGCCGAGATTCAAGCGGAAAAGCTGGCAGAGATGAACGCTGTAATGATCAAGCTGCAGCAAGAGAACAACTCGCTCAAAGCTAGAGGAGGTGCAGCAGCATAGGACCGCCGAGGATGTGAGAGGAAAGGGAGCGGCTAGGCTTCGACATACTTCTGGACACTGTGTATCCATATCGATTCCGACACTACAAGTAGTGTGGGGCAGACTGTATTATACATACGGGAAAACGAAATGATTGCCATACGCAGCAAACCCGTCAAAAATAGGCAAAGCGGGTATCCACCCAAGGGTTTCGTCCCATCACATGCATGCGCATCTACCATACGACCACCGCATCATGATCTATGCACGAATCCTGACGCTTGTCCCAACGCAATCTCTGGCGACCCTAACGATGCACCTAGGGGTCGAGATGCAAGTCCTTCAGAAACGAGATAAGGTCGTCAGCCTGCTCTTGGATAAACTCCCGAGTGGTGTATAGCTCGTCGCCTGCATCCGCATCATTTTCGACAAAAGTTCCATCTTGCTTCGCAATTCGGGTCAGCTCCTTGACAATCGAGTGCTCTTCCACGTCGGTGATCCCGTCGAGATAAGTCGAAGAGAGGATTTCGTCCTGGATGAGACTCTGCACAGTCATCGACACTGCTCTGACCACCGAGGCGACGTAGTACGGATTTGTCAGCATCTCGTCGAGCTCTTTCGGGTCGGTAGGCAAGCTTTGAGCGGTCAAGCCCTCGTAGACCTTCTCGATGTTCTGCTGAAACGTGGCGGTTTTTGAGTTCGAAGAAGCAGCCCACGTTTCCAGTCCTTCGACCGTGCAGTAATCTAGTGGTCAGCATCGCGCCTTGTGTTGACATGTCATGGGATTTGCTGACCAAGCGGTGACCTTTTCGAGTGCTGCGACGCAATGTGGTCGATCATGTGGACCCTCGAGTCGCTAGCCCGGATCTTCATTTCAGCCTCTGCTCGTTCTGGTTCATGTTCGATCTCGTGAGCGAGTAGTATCGTAAGCAAGCTCTTCACACTCTGGTCTTCTCGTAGATGGCTACCGTCCAACGCCGCCTCGTCCGAGGTCTTCAGCCTGGACTTGACATCGTCCTCGATCCATCTGTTGTTCCAGGAATCCGTCATCGCAGAGATCAAACACTTCTTCCACCTGGCCTCATCAGAGGGGTCGCCGGCTCGGATGATCGGTTGTCCAGACGAGGCGTATGTTGACCTGACAAGGCTGGCAATTTTGTCCCAATGGTTGGAGACGCGCCAAGCGGCGATAGTACCATAGCCGTGGTCCTGGTCTGGCTGTCAGCCTAGTCCAATTCAGGGTGTACCAAGTGCTAAAGGCAAAGGTGAAGGGAACTCGTACTTTTGGTGTATAACTGCACCATACTGTTCATGATGCCCCCTGTAGAGATTGTGTGAATCATCGAGATCATGTCATCCATCGAGATAATGTCATCCATCTTGCTGTATCGAATGAAGCTTGGTTGACCGGGTTAAGGCAGGCAAGTTGTATGTTGGATTCCGAAGGGAGGAATGAGATAGCATGGGTCAATGCGTTCAGTCGTGCCCTTATATATGTGGCCGGTCAGTTACCGTGCATGTCTGCTTGTCAGTGATCTGAAAGGATGAAGCTCGGAGGGGAAAAGAGAAAAATCGAGTTCGAGGGATGTGACTTACAAGGCGGAACATCGATGAAAGGACATGTGGAAGAGTTTCTCCACCCTTGCTTCTTGCTTCTTCATCCCACGATTGGTGGATCTCGAGATGTTCCGCTCCACTACGGTTCTCATGATCTCATCGGTCATACGTCTCTCACGATACGTTTTGGTCTCCGATATGTCGCCGAGGTCGAAAGTCACAGGGGTGCCAAGGAGACAAAAATGGAAATGGAGCGATTTCGAGAGGGACCGAAGGAGGTGGGCCTGATCTGAAGCTGAACCAGCCCTTGCTACACCATGCTAAGTCAGACAGTAAGTGTAGCATGTCGAGATGGAGAAGGTAGCGATGGAGAGATAAAGACAAGATCAAGAAGCGACTTGGCAAATCGATTTGTGATTTCTTTTGTTATTTGTTCATGTCTCTTTGCTCTACCACATCGCACTCTATCCATCTTGCACTCCTCGGCACACCAGCATACGCCTATTCTACCAGAGTCATAGCTGCTTCAGTACGATCCTCTTCCAGCCGCCTAAAGCCTGACCTCGGTCATCGACAATTATCAACCAAACCTCGTCTGGTCAAACTCGCTCCTCCCCTCAAACCGCTCTCCCGTGCCACTCCGAAGCCCAGCAGACCTCTCGTTCCTGTTGTTCGACCATCCTCCTCTAGAATGACCTCGACAACCCCTCCGGCTGCTACGGGTGAAACCGCAAAATGGGAGCCTAAACCGATGGCGTATCACGATGGACCGATGGTTTGGGTGGATTGCGAGATGACTGGCTTGAACACCGATACCGACAGGATCATCGAGATTGCCGTCATCATTACCAATGGTCGCTTGGAACCAGTGGACGAAGGAGTGGAATGGGTCATACAAACGCCCAAGGAGGTGATGGACGGGTGAGTCGATCGAGAGGTGTGATGCCAACTGTTGGGCTGACAAGGTAGGATGGACGAATGGTGTACGAATCAACATGGAAAGTCTGGCTTGACGGCAGCTTGTATAGCCTCTCCGCATACGTATGAAGAGGTGTCGAACTTGGTCTTGGAGTATATACAGAAATGGGTGCCGGAAAAGGGAGCGGGGCTGTTGGCGGGTAGTTCTGTCCACGCGGACATGAGGTGAGCCGGAAACCCTTGCGCTGTTCTCGAGCAGATACGGAGGAGTGCTGATGCGCAGATTCCTGTACAAGGGTATGCCAGAGGTCATGAAACACCTTTCGTACAGGATAGTCGGTGAGCAGCGTCCCATCGAGAAAGATGTCGAGGTGGAATGACACTAACACATTACAGATGTCAGCTCGGTCAAGGAGCTCTGCAGGAGATGGTATCCGTCCATGAGGAACAAGGAACAAAAAGGAAGAACAGGAGAGTCGAGTCATAGGTGAGTATTCCCTCGAGCCCGCTTGTGCTCTGCTGCATATGTGAGCTTGAGAACAGTGAGCTGATGTTGCAGAGCGTTGGACGACATCAGGGGGAGTATTCGAGAGCTCAAGTTTTACCAGGAGAACATCTTCATACCCGTCGAGAATCGGTCGAGGTCACCTACACCAGCTTCGAGCGAGCAAAATCCTGGCAAGACCGGTCTATAGCCTAGGGTGGGTGAGCGGGGCCGAGTCGACATGTATCTGTGTCATCCATCTCTTTCGGTATATATCACTCTCGTGGCATGACCCTTTTTTGGACTCAGTCGATGCTCACTACAAGGATCTCCGAGGAGAAGATGAGGAGGCAGTGCGATGGGGGGACGGGTAGTTAGTGGAGGTGGAGGAAGAAGACGGGGCTGGGCGAGCTGGTCTGAGACGGTACAAGCTGATCCTCGCCATCCGATCATCAACCAACAGCCATGATCATCTCGGCGCTTCTTGCTTCTGGATTTCTGCAAACTAGTCCCACTCCATCGAAATGCTAGGATTTATCCTGGGGCTCTCGCTACTCGTCTCGCTCGACAAAGTGTTCGCTTGGGAAGGTCTAGGATCCGCTTGCTCGATAACGAACAACCACCTCGACGCTAATACCAAGGAGTTCATCACCGACTGCGATTCATTCGGGTGTGAGTTATTCCCTCCAGCTGGCATGCCCATGCTCATGTATGGCAGACTGTTCGGCAGAGGGTCTATGCATGCCAAGAGGATGCAGGCGAGACGAATTTGTCCTCACCTCTCTGCTCAAGATCAACGAGACTCAAGGTGGGATTCCCGACTTATGCCCATCTGGCAGCTTTTGTCCAGACGACGCATCGAGCTGTCTACCTCTGGTGGAGGCGGGAGGGAGGTGTCAGCTGAATCGAGATGGTGAGTTTGCGCAATGGCATCGTAGCTGCAGCTGATTGGGTACAGACGAATGTGCTCCCCGACCTGGCGTACCGCCTCGTGATATGGACGATCCTTGGGCGGAAGAGTATACAGGATCGGTGTGTCTGTTGGGAGTATGTCAGTGGGCGAATGTGGCTGTGGGACAGGGGTGTATCTACGAGAGCGTAGTGAGTCGTGCATCAGGGCTCTGGTGGACAATGCAAGGTCGAGCGCTTATGGTCTAGACGTATATTGGCTACGACGTATCTGGCATGTCGTACACCAACAATATCACGAGGGACAACTGTATAGAAGGTCAAGGGTACTGTGTGAGTCGGATCCCTCTATTCGTTCTTGCCACGTCCACGACAATGGAAGCTGAGAGTAGGATATCTCGAGCTCGACATGTCAACCTCTTGTCCCGCTAGACGGCGCATGCCACACCGACAGAGAATGCCAAACGGTGCGTCACACGAGTTGCCTGCCCGCCGTCCTTTCCTACGTGTCCTTGCTGACGGAGCAGTACAACTGCGATTCGACCGGGTACTGCGCTGTACCGCCCGAAGCCGCTTTACGGGTCGCCAAATGGGTCTATGTACTCGTAGCGCTAGGTCTGGCATTCTGTATGATGGCCATCATAGCACTCCTTGTGCTCATGCATCGGCGAGCTCAAGCGAGTAATCGTATCAAGCTGGAAGATTACTATCGAGAACAGACAGCGTACGTTCGGGTCACTTCTGCATTTCCCTCTGCCTCCTATCAGGGTGATTGAGGCTGAAGAATTAGATATCGAAATTCCATCTTGTCATTTCACTCTGCTTTGGCAGGTCGATCTACCGATAATCTGGCGAGAAAGGGAAGCGGGGGCATCTCGGCTGCGGAATGGGAGAGGCAAAAGCTCATGCGGTCTCTGTCCGACTTGTCCGACACGACGGTGGTTGGCCGACACTAGGCGCAGGTATGGATCAATGAGCCGGAGATTGCAATGCAGTCGTCAAGCAGTTCATGCAATTTATACGGATCATATGGGATCATGCCAAACGTATCTAGTCGTAAAGATGGTCTGGGACGGGGATTCGATCTAAATCCTTGTATCTACTCCTGCACGATCCTCCAGGCCACGCCATTCTCAGCTCGCATCCAGCCATCCTCCTCCTCCTTGACCATCACAGGCGAGACGACTGTTCGAGGCAGGTCTTTGGCAGCTCGCAAGAACTCCAAGACTGGCTTGACGTGCCATCGTCGGTGCCTGTTGGGTCCGGCGAGGGGTCCGTCGAACCAGCCGAGGTGACCACCATAGGGCACAGCAGCGAGCACAAAATGAGAAGACGCTCTGACCGTCTCAAACGGTAGACATTCTGCTTGTCAGCTAAATATCAGAAGCAGTGCGCAGCTTACCTCCAGATACGATGGGATCGTCAATGGCAGAAATGGCAAGAGTAGGTCTATCATCAGCTCAATCCCTACACACTGGGCCGAATAGCTCACCTCTTGATCCTGACCAGCCAGGTACTGGGACATGCCCACTCGAGAAACTGGTTCAAGCCGGCAAAGGGGAAATGTTCCGAGCTCCCTCCTATCTTGGCGACCATGATCTCCATTACATGGCTCGCTCGTAGGGTCCATCGATATCGACCAGCCATGCCAAGTAGAGCGGGCAGGTAAGGATGAAGAGGCGATTCAGGCGAAGAGAGGGCCGTGTCGGGTAGGACGAGATGGGGAAGCACAGAATGGAGCATTTTCCTAGCCATCGAGTACGAGTAGAGCTTGGGAAACAATCGACGAGCATCAAGCCTGTTTTTTTTCAGTCGAAACTCTAGGAATGAATGTGGTTCAGCCCACTTGTCTGACATTCCTCGAAGTTCCAGAGGGGCGCATAGCACACAAGCCGCCTGTAGTCGACTTTCATCCCCTTGTTCTCCCAGATATCGAGTCATTACCGCTGCTCCCAGGGAAAAGCCAATCCCGAAGAAAGGCGAATATGGAAAAAGATGAGAGAGGTATAGCGTGGCGGTGTGAGTGTCGAGGGTGGTACCGGACGAGTAGAGATGGGGCGAAGTAAGAGGGGTAGAAGCACATCCCCTGAACTGGATCGTCAGGTAGACTCAATTTGGCCAGCTCACGTTAACCACTGCGACCCGAGCTGCTAGTCCTCCCTCTGCCCATGGCTTGGCAAGATCTTTAACCATGTTCCTGACATAGCTTTCGTGGCTTCCCCCCGTGAGACCGTGATTGAGAATGACAACGGGAGAGTCGGTTGGAAGGGTGACAGCGAGGGAAGGATAGATATCGACTCCTCTATAGCGTCAACACTCGACTTGACCAGACCAGATGCATGTACTCACATGGTCCCTCCATCAGGTAAGCGAAGCAGCTTCCTACATCGTCAGCCCTCGTGGTCTCATCTTGTACCACCATACTCACCGGTCATAATCAATCAGGTCATCCTTCGAGAAATCAGCCATGGCAGAGTATATCGTTTGCGCATGTCCACTGAGATGAATCAGCTCTTGTCTGTGGAGCTGGCTAGTAGGAAGAGTTTGTGCTGTGGGAATGACAAAGGCTCACTTGGGTATCCACCAGCTAGGCTTGAATCCCTCTCGCAAGGAAGGTACGTTGCGTTCCACAAAGCTCGCTACATTCTCCCCTTTACCCGCTTCTCCAGGTCGAGACGGTACTACCAGCGTAATCGGTTTCGAGGTGAACCATGATGGGATCAGCCAACAGACAGAGAGAGAGCATAAGAGGGAGATCAGACATCCTGTGCCGAGTTGGTTGAGAGAGAGATAAGGGACCTGATCCATCGAACGAGGGAGAGGGGGTCGAGGTTCGCAGTCGACTTTGTTAGCGCTTTCGACTGATGCGATGTATGCTGTAGACGAAGTGAAGAGATGACGAACAAAGGAGAAGAAGACTGCATGTTGACCGGGCTCGGGGGGGTCGGGGGGGAAAAGGGGAAGAGAGAAACAAAGGAAAGGAATTGCTCTCATTCATTATTCTCTCTCTCTCTCTCTCTGACCGATAACGAGTGATGGTGCCTAAACTAAAAGGTTTATCTCTGCCATAAAGCAACTTATTCGTCACACGACTCAAACACCTTAGTCATATCGCTCTTCATCCCCATCCATGCATGCATGCATGCAATGATCACTATAGCTACATCGCCCATCACCCTTGTGGTACCATTGATCGGGCTTTGAGCTGGTCAAGAAATTTGTTGAGGCCTACACAAAGATCAGCGTCCTCGCCTTTCCTTCTCTCCCTTGCCCGCGATAAGCTCACCTTCACCAGGATATCGCCGCAAGATCGCGTCCACCGCCTGTATGCAGTACCCCACCACTTCGGCTGCCAATTTTTTATGCTCTGGGAAGCTCATGATCAAGCTCAGTGCGCTTACCTCGTCAGCCATAGCACCATGAGCTATTACCCACCTGGTGCCGATCATGAGGTACCACCAGCCATACACCGGTCGTTCGCTTGGCAGAGGTAGGCCCGACGCAGAGATCTTGAAGTTTCTCATGGTCTCTGCCTGGCGGCGGAACCATGTGCCGACCAGTACTGCCGATGAGATGCCCAATCGGCGACGGATAACTAGGATAAGCAGGTGATCGAGACTGGAGAGAAGACGGGTAGTGTGGACTGGACTCACCGGCTAGCCAATTTTGAGCTTGCCAGCTATAGTTGGTGCGATGTGTGGTGTCCAGATCGTCGAGAGCAGCTTGTATCGTATTGACCTGCGCCATGATGACGTGTCGCATCTCGGAAGAGACGTCTGGCGAGACGACATATAGGCTTTGGCATGTCAGCTTAAAAGCCCTGCTACTTCTCGATTACCGACTCACCAGAGAGCCACAGCGCGATGGTAAAGCGCCCACGGCGTTCTCACAGCTCTCAGCGTCTGACCTCGACTCCGCAACAACGCTTCCCCAGGGTACATTAGGTCGGACTATAGTCAGCTTCGCATATAGGGACTGTTGTTGACTCACTTGGGCAAACTCGACGGGCGCGACTGTCCACTTTTGCCCCAACATGGCATGCCACAAGGTCAACGACGAGGTCATGCTATTGGCGATCCACCCCATCCTCCTCATCTCTTCCCTCCTGATCTCCTCCGCCGACACGTCTCCCCAAGGCGGTGCGACCGCCCATTTTCCCCCCGGCAGTCCATGCTTCTCCTGACCACGTCCCCACTCCAAAGCATCATCCTCGTCCGCTGCAGCATCGACAACGATACCCCTCGCAGCGTCCTTGTCGAGATGCAAGGCCCAGCACAGCTTGCCGACCCTGAGCATGAATTCGATAGCTATATTCGACCGCTCGGACGAGTGCAAGACGTGAGGTTGAAATTCAAACACTGCCAAGATGAGAGCGGCTTGAGCGAGACTGGCATCGGTTGACCCGACGAGGATAGACTGGTCGATGATTTTCCTGCTCTCTTCGGCGAAGCGGATAGCGCGCATCTGGGCCGGGACGTCGTTGTCGGAAGCGACAAAGGTGGCATGGGCAAGGATGGCAAGGATGAGATGGGGTATGCGAGGGTTGAACGGCGTTGGCGTGCAAAGAGAGGGGAGGAACAGGCCAGGATGCACCGAGGTGAGCCACATGTATGGCTCGGCAAAGCTGGATCGTCAGCGTGTGTGCAATCAGTCGCAAGAGAAAACCACTCTACTCACAACGACTCGCACAGACTCATCACGAGAAGCGCTGCTTCTGGCCTGGAGCAAGGATAGCCACTCAAGATCCACTCCCACCATCCTTCCTGTGCCATCTCCGATGGAGTAGCCTCGGTGTCTCTGGACGGCATGTGACGTCGATCGGTAGAATTTGTGAATGTCGTAGACGAAGGCGAGCTGGCGTTGAAGGCGAAAATGTCGCTGTCCAACGGCGCCGCTTTCCAACTGCTCGGACCAGGTTCTGCGAGGGGGAGCATGGTAGCGGGATGTCGAGGGAGAAGATCGCTTGTGAAGTAAGAAGGGATAACCGGGTTGCACGAATTGTCAATGGGGGCGTACGAGCTCATCGGGGGAGGGAGAGGTGGTAATATTCCGACTGGCATGACGAAGCTCGATTGACTGCTCTGCCATCTCGGCAGGCCAAGTTGCGAAGTCGGTGCAGCGGTATGTAGCGGAGAACATGAGAAGGGTGGGTTGAGGGTGTTGCAAGGTGGTGATTGAGCGAAAGATGAAGCCCGTGTAGGGAGCAGCGGAGCGGCATCGAGTGGAACTTGGGCATTCTCGTGCGAGGCGAGCTTGAGTCGACCTTTCTGTCAACTGACTGATCTGGCAAGTGAAGCATGGGACCTTGGATCTTACCGCCCGGTGTCTTGTCCTTCCCCCTTCGCTTGACGACACTGTCATATTGACACTCCTCCCTTCTTCGGACGCAATTGCTGCATCTGGGTCGATCTCCCGAGCATTTGACCTTGCGATTCCGACTGACAATCAGCTGGATCTCGGCCAAGATCTGGAGCGAGAACGTACCAGATGATACAGCTGATGGGAGTAGAAACAGAAGCAGCCGTAGGCGGGCTCACCATGTTCATGATAGTCTGATAGCAAGCGAAAAGAAGGATGGACAAGTATCGGTATGGGCAAGGATGCACAGATCGACGTCGGTCGAGGGGCGTATCGTGTCAACTTTGCCCCTTGGGATGCGTTGTGGTCGGAGTCAATCACTCTTTGAAAAGGGGGCGAGCACGTTGATCGAAGCTAAGAGCTAGTCTGGCGAAGGAGTCTTGGGGAAGCATCGCAAAGCGCCATCCGGATGCAGACCAACCTTTTTTCCCGTCGTCCAGGGCTACTAAGTTAGGGCGATTAAACTTGACGCCGGGCAGATGACTTTTCTCTCGACGCGACGACAAGAGGTGATCCCACTTTGACGGTCGGACACATTGTGCACCGAGGAACAAGGAGATGATTGAGGCCGAGGTATGTTGCGTCGACGACGAGCTCGGCGATGAGTGACAGACTCCCTTTCGATCCCCTGGAGCTTGCGTCATGCACCGCCATCGGGGTCGTTGTGCATCGAGAGCATAAATCAATGGACGCTCCACTTGTGTCTCGAGGTCGAGAGGATGTGTGCATGTCGAGTAGGTAGAGTAGGAGGAAAGATGGACAAGACGCAACATCAACATAGGGAGATGATAGAGTAGATGATGACCGGAGAAATCGTCAATGAAGGGTTTTTCCGAAAATCAACGCTGCAAGGTTGATCTCGATGCAATAGTTCATGTGCATACTCGTCTTTCTCTTAATTGAAATCACATCTTACACCAACATGGAGGAAGATTTCCAGTCGCTCAGCAGGGTGAGAGCTCAGTCAATCTATTGGAACTGCGAGCTGATTGTCCAGGGTGTCTTTGTAATCCCCTTCAATCCGGAGAATGGTCAGTCAACCCTTCTTGGTTCCATTCCGCTGACAATGTAGAAGCTGGACCTTCTCGACCCAAAAGACCACTCCAAAAAGTCTACGAGGCGCCATATAATCAGTATGAGCAAGCATACCTGGTGAGCTCGGGCATACGCCGACACGATTCTGATGAAGCTGACATTTCAGAGCTACGAGGCGGAGCGATCAGAGTTCCAGTTGGAGGAAATCACCTATTGGCTCGACTCGCTCAGCCGGCCCAAGCTGCTCAAGTCGGTATCTGGAATACAGAGATTGCCAGTTGGTATAATACAGCGTGAGTGTTTCGACATGCCTTGATACTGATACAAGGAGTATACGCTGACCGTAGATATTGCGGGAGATGTCGTGTCGAAGTTGTATCAATGTACCGGAAAGGCGTGCACGTTGGAACCGAGAGACGCGGTAGACTTGACTTTTGCATTGAAGAATCTCGCTCTAGGATTCATGGGAGATCAGGTCAGCTGCTGAGACCTCTCCCACGGTATCCCTCGCTGACGGCCAGGCTGCCATGACCAAGAAGAGCGGGAGATCACCGATGGATGAGCTGGAAGAGTGGTACTCGAATCAGAAGAAGAGTCAGCTCATCTCGTATTCCCAAGGTTTGCTTCAGCTGACATGTAGAGCCTGAACTGCTACTGCATATGCAACAAGCTCAATCGGTCTCGCCATCGGTCCTTTCCGAGCTACTGTACATCGTCGCGTGAGCTTAGCCTTTGTGGTCCATAACGTCTAGCTGATGTCGATAGGACACATCCGAACATCAAACTACGAGTCCTGCTCTCCGTCTCGTCCACTACACTCTTCCTGTCGACTTGGACGCATGTCGAGCCTAGCTTGATCGACTTGACGGTGATTCAGTCTGGAAAAGGCAGCAAGCGGGGAGGAGCGGTCAATGCAATCCTTCAGGTATGTATCTCATTCTGCCTTTGCGATCGCGGCTGATAATGAGGCTGGGAAGAACACCGATTTGTCGCCCTTCAGCATAGGAGACGATCTTTCGGAAGAGCTGCGGCGGATGGAGCAGATGACAGGTGCAGGTCCGGCTGCTGCTCTCAAGGCGTTGAAGGTGAGTTTCTGCTTTGCCATCCCGGACGATAGCTGAGCGGATAGTGGTCGCTGCTCCATCATAGCTTTAACTCGCCCATCACACGACTCGCCGACCAGCATCCAGACCAAGTACAGGCGATAGTGGATGCGATACGAGATGGGAGGGACGATGTGCCTGGACGAGGGATATTTGAGCTGCAGCTGCATCCTGATCTCATCTCGGTACGTCTGACCCTTCTCTGCATGCGCAACCGCCTGATGATACAGACGACAGATCCAGCGCCTCGCCTGTCCATCCTACATGCACTGGGTCAACCGACGACCTTCGCTCCGGAACCTTCGAATGAGCGAGCAACGACACCCACCTCTAGCGTACCTGTCCCCATCGCTGAATCACCATCGTCTCGCAGGAAGAGGAAGAGGGGAGAAGCGCCTGTTCAGGCCGTCGATATACCGGACAAGGTGGCCGGGGGGGATGGAGGAGATTTGAAAGAGTTGGAAACGATGTTCAGCTTGTGGAGGTCGGCAGGGAGAAATGTCAACCTCTGGGACTGGCTGGAAGGGTTTCGAGAGGCAATCACCCATACCGAGGATGCGGCAACCGGACCTGCCGAGGTGGATGCGACGACACGGGCACCACCAGAGTCGCCCAAACGGTCGAGCCGGCGAGGAAAGGCGGCTCAAGCTGGAGATGGTGCAGGTGCAGCACAGGAGGATGTAGATGAGGACAATGAAGACAAGGACGACGGGCAGGACGTCAAGGTGGACGAGGATACGCAGGACAGGCTGCACGCTACATTCATCCGATTCTGCGAGGAGGCGAGAATGATGGGATTGGTGCGGGCTAGAGGAGGGCGGACGTCGAAGCGCTCGGACGAGGTGGTCAAGAGTATCAACTTCATCTGAGCGGACTGGAAAATAGCTTATGTATGCGCATATCACTGCTGATCGAGCGCGTCCTCCAAGTAGCAAAGGTCCACCTCGGATGGACAGCTTGACACATCTCCTCTCATCTGAGTCTGCCACTGTGACCCATGCCCGGGAAGTTCTCGTGTAATGTCCCATCCTCATCTGCATCGCTGCCAGCCCATGCCGAGAATACTGTTAAGTTATGTCGACGCAAACAAAGGCTCGTGTTGCCTTGTCCCATCCGACGGGTCAAACAGACCCAACAATAGCCGGCGCCACAACCGGATTTCCTCCGTTTGTTTGTTTACATGCCTCGTCCATTGCTCCTTTCACCTCTTCTTTCGCACTTTGCAGCATGGCATGTTTCGCCCATCCGGCAGGTCGAGGTCGAGCAGCTGCTAAGACGATCGACTGTCCGGTTGAACCCCACAGGGTACCTTTTCTTCTTTTAGTGGGGATGCACCGTGTGCACCTGACCCCTCTTTTGCACCGCCCAAACGGCGTCTTCCATGAATCCACACCTTGTTCCAGCAAGCGACAGCGACAGGCGGTCTATGATGTGGGTGGACCACAAGGTGCGCTACTGACTACTACTAGAATGTATGCTGTTATTACTCAATAGCATTGACTCTTTGCTCTTGAACAACATCTTTGCATACGCCGACCTTCATCATCGAGCTCGACCTTCGAACAACATCTCCTATTGTTTCATCTTTCCTTCGCAAAGTAAACAAACAAAAACCGCACGACCACCTCTTCCACGCCTTTTTCCAACATATTTACATCGCATTGACCTCGACTGTCAATCTCGCCTCGCATCGGCATCCACATCGTTTTGGTCCGTTCTGCACCTAGGATCAATCTTGCTCGGCAGACTCGCATTGGGAATTAGTTTCACCCCTCTCGACTGCTCCTCTTGGAATATCGTGGCCTATTTTGAAACCTGCATACCTCGACTTAGGACCTGTTTGAGCACCGTGGCTTGTTATATTCGACAGCCTCTCTGTCCGCATCGACCTCG
>JALPCD010000331.1:0-14848 GCA_026538415.1 Cryptococcus sp. GC_Crypt_1
CCAGTGGTCTCTCTGCATATCGGTCAAACGCGAAACAAGCAGCAATGTTGACGACGGCAATCATAAGCAGCTCGAGCTTGAATTGCAGCGTAAACTCGATAATGTCCAAGAAAAGAGCGATGGGCTTTACCGGACCGAGCAGGACGTAGGTAGAAAAGCCGCCTAGCACGATAAAACAGAGCAAGAGGGATACTACATGTCAGTTATGTTGGAAAAGATCAGGGGAGTGGGACGTACTGTTGGTGTAGATGGGCTTTCTGAAGGGCGGACCGACGCTGAAGACCGCGGCGACGAGGATATACTGGAAGCACGAGATGAGGAACAAGGCCGAATTCTCGTAGTTGAAAGTCTCGAGCTTGTCGCTGTTCACATCGGGCTCTGTATACCTGCAAAACGAGTCAGCTCAGCCTTCTTGCTAGTAAGCAGCGACGTAGCGTACCAAGGTTGACGCCTGACCCAGATGAAGACCAGCACCTGGATGAGCGAGTTGATCAAGATCTGACCAATGATACTGGTCAACACCTTTCTCGAGACCAAGCTCGCCGTGGGGCGTTTGTAGTGAATCTTGGGGTAAGGCAGCGTTCTACCCACTACAAAGGGAGGTCAGCATCCTCCCATTGACGATCGTAAAGATGAAAGGAGACGTACTGGCCACCGCGATCGGGATGATGACAAACAGGTCAATGTACAAGAACTGAAAGTCGCCCAAACTCGATGCAAACGAGTAGAGCTACACCATCAGCCGAGTCGCAGACGGTTGTGAAGGGCAAATAACGTACCAAAGTGACCGTGGTAAACTGAATCATCGAGTATAGCGCCATGTACTTGAAACAGCTGAAACTAGTGACCAGAGCCGCTCGACCCTCCTTGATGATATCTGTCATGCAAGAAATGTCGGGCGATCGACTCGTGAACGGCGCCGCAACCGACGCCTCGGCTTCCGACAACGACACACCCACATCGGCAGCCTTGAGCGCTCCACAGTCGTTTGCACCATCTCCGCAGAAAGCGACAGTGTATCCCAAACTCTGCAATCGCTCGACCAGCTCTGCCTTTTCGTCTGGCGACATACGAGCAAAGATGACTCCCTTGGTCAACATCTAATGCATTAGCTTAATTTCCCGTGTGCGGTATGTTCCAGCAGCCAGCTCACCCTCTCCATCGTCTCGTGCTCTGCAAAGTCGAGCATCCACTTGAAGACATCTCCAGTCACAGCAAGCTGATAGTCGTTCATATCCATCTCTCCAGCATCCATCGCCATCCCATCCGTATGAGCCACGACCGGTCGCAACGTATACTCGTCCAGCTTGTTCCGCTCATCGTCCACGCTGGACCAATCGAGTCGAGCTCCTTCTCCATTACCTGTACCATGGATAAAGCTTGGAATGTAGACGCTGGCCGAGTGCGAGACCAAACCGCATTCTCGAGCGACACTAATGGCGGTTCTGACATTGTCTCCAGTCACCATTCGACAAGCGAGGTGGGCAGCTCGTAGGGTGTGGATATTGGGCGCTGTGCCGGGCTTGAGCTTGTTCTCGAAGACGATAAACCCAAGGAACTGGAGATCCGACTCGGCTACCTCACTAACCTGTCAGCTCTCTCCACTTTGAAGCTCGTGATAGCTTACCGTCGCATACGTTGCGCTTTGAGCCATGTGAGACCTTCGATCGATTTTCCAGCAATAGCGATGACCCGGAACCCATTCCTAGTATAGTATGACAACATATCCTCGTAATCGAGCGGGACTACTCGTCAGCTTGTGTTGAATAAGGCTGAAAAACTGACAAGAAGCAGGATCGCAAATCTCGGGCATGACCTCTGGTGCACCCTTGACGTAGATCTCCATACTGGTCGATTTGAGCCGCTTGACAATCACGCTCATCCGTCGTAGAGCCGAGACAAAGTCGTATGTCCTGATCACACCCAGCTCGAGGAATTGCACATGCTACCTGTCAGCTTGTGAGATAGGGTGCGGGCTCGCGAGCTCACCCTTGAACCAGTCTTGATCGCATCTTCCAACCTCCACTTGTCCGTTCCCGGTGGTCTCACTACCGTCTGTACCAAGGCCTGCGGTCTCTCCCCTCCCCCACCTTTCGCAGTGACAGGTCGAGACTGCCCTTCATCCAATGTCCACTCTGCATACTCGAACATCTTGATATCGAGCGGATCACCTATAATCTCCCCATTGATCAATCTGAGCGCATGGCAAGTCGCTAGAGCATGCAACAATGGCGTTTTCCCATTGACGCCACCCTTGATGGGTACGTCGGTAACGTCCGAGTGCAGCTCGGAGAACCGTTGATCTTGTCTATCAATCGTTCGGACACCGAGAACGTCGAGGCCGTCTTCGGTGAGCGTTCCAGTCTTGTCGAAACAGATGACGTTGACTTTTCCACCGATGTTGACTCGATTGGGCGAGATGCAGAAGATTTGACTCTTTCGTAGTCGCTCAATGGCGAATGTCGTACCGATCGTGAGCGTGGCGGGAAGAGCAGGAGGTACAACGATCGTGATGAGGTCGAGAGCTCGCAGCAAGATGGTTTGCCAAGCGATCTACTAGTCAGTTCGACAAACAACCATGCCAGATGCTTCAACTCACGCCCATCTTGATAAACCCTACAGCAGACACGGCAAAACCAAGCCCAGCAATGATAGTCAAAACACCGATAAAGTTCATCGAGTCTCGGCTGCCCATTAGCTGTGCCGACTCGTCGACAAGCTATCGACTCACTAGAATTTGAACCCCATGGGCTTGGGGAACAACATGGACCGGACCAGAGCCCCCTTCGTCGTGTTGAACCCAGTCCTCGTCACCATGGCCAACGCCACAGGCTCTTCCGATTTAGGCGCCCAAGGCATCCTCCCTCCCGCTCGAACTCGAATAATCTTGGTGCCAGAAAACAAATAATGCTTCGCCAGCTCATTATCCACTTCCGAGCTCCCCCTTTTCGCCTCTCGAGACATGGATCGGAGATTCTCGTCCTTGACCGGTACTTTTGACACTGGCACCGACTCGCCGGTGAGCATCGACTCGTTGACGATAGCATCGCCGGAAAGGAGGACGGCATCACATGGAAAGACGGCTAGATCCGGATCGGAAGCATCGAATATGTCGCCAGGTACCAAATCCGCACAATCCTTGACAGTCCCTGCACGTCAGCTAGATTTCCCAAGGATATGCGCTAAAGCTCACATTCGCCATCCACTAGCACTTTGGTATCGCAGTGGAATCGAGACATCTCCCTCATCCTCTCGATGGTCCGCTTCGTCTCGATCAAGGTGGAAAGGACCGAAGTGATACTGATCAAGGCGATAGCAAAGGCGTAATAGTAGTAGTCATCGATGGACCAAAGCACAATCGAGGCAATCTGAAAGACGTAAAATGGGTGCAGGACCTAGACATAAGCTTCCGAGCATTGACGGGAAGATGATGGGAAGATGATGGATGTAGCTCACCTCGTCTACCAGTAGGTTGAAGATCGACTTGCTAGCAATGTCGATGATATTCTCCCCCATCAACAATCTCCTCTGAGTCCTAGTCTCCCCCTCCAGCCCTTGCGCGACAGCTCGAGCAGAAGTCCACCTTGGATCACGCCAATCTCTACCTAGTCAGCGAAGCGGCAGAATCGACATTGGAAGTGATAGCGTACCGAATCATGGCCCATCTACCCGTTCCAGGCTCCAACGCAAACCTGGTATATCTATACTCCATGACCTTCAAATACCCCATCGTCTCCTCCCAAGTCATCTTTCCCCTCTCCACATCTTGCGTCAAGTCCTTTGCTGCGCCTACTCCGCCTTGTGGTTCTCCGTTTAGCGCATGAACGGGTGGCTGTACCGGTGATGCATTGGCGGGCAATCCAGCTCGGATCGAGGGATCGCGAGACGAGAGGGAAGCAGAAGGGAGGATGATAGCTTGGGGGAAGACTGTCGAGAGGGGGTAAGGGTAGGCGAGAACTTGGAGTGGGATGATGTGTAGATCGCCATACGGTGTCTGCCAGTGAGATTCGTCGATCACACAGACTCCGGCCAGCTCACCTCGACAACAATCCAGGCTCCCTCCCTCGCCTCGTCAAAGGAAGTTTCCTTCCCACAAAACTTGACCCAGACCGAAGGAATCCACCTGCCCACCAGCCCTAACCCGCCAAGCGTAAGAATACACCCGATCCACCACAACACACTCCGCACAGGGTCCGTTCGATACCCAGTGAACCGAATCGACAGATCCTCATCTGGCAACAAAATCGTCTGTCTCGAAGGGACAGCTATAGAAGTAAAATCTTTCGGCTCCTCGTCCATCCCGCCTCCCCTAGCCGATTCGCCAAACACTGCATCGCTCGAAGCGGGTATAAGGGGGAGATGGGGGGATCCAGGTCGAGATTGAGGCGGAAGGGAAGTATCGTCTGCCAAAGACGAGGTGTAGCCTTCTTCGCCTTCAGGTCGATCGGATCCACTATCGGTGTCGTCGTCGTTGTATCCCCAACTCTCTTCTGACGTCGATCTGAAAGACGCCGAATCTCCTCTATACGAAACGTACGACCCATCTTGCGATCTATCCCTCGATCTAGACCGCCGCCTCCTTTGTCCATGTCCGTGTTCGTGCCCTGGCTCTTCCTCATCTTCCGCATCTTGTCGAAAGCCAATATAACTCGCAATCCTGCCAAAAGTCGTTGAAGGGCGATGCGACCCTACTGCAATGGGCGAAATGAGAGCTTCCGGAGATCCCCCTCTCGAGCCATGATGGTCGGGTCGATAACCGAAATATCCCGGTTGAGCATTCGATTGCGTCCTGCTCGTCCTCCTTGAATCTCTGCGTCGATGCTCTCGTCCAGACGGGCTGTACACTCCTGCCGGTCCTCGAGAGCTCGGACCAGGTGCGTCGTCCTCCGAGTCGACGTCGAAAACACCGGAAGAGGGAGACTGGAGTCCTGCGCCGCCGAGGTCGAGCTGCGATGCGGTCGGGCGCATAAATGAGGACGAAGCACGAGGGCCAAACGAGCCTGATCGGCGAGACGAGATGGAAGCGCGTCGAGAGCCGGCTCGTAGAGGGGTCCGAGTGATAGAAGATGGGTATATCCCTTGATCTGGGCTGTCAGCGAGAGCTGGACTTTGCACTTGGTGCGCGATGCGACTGACCATCTTGTCCTGCCCAAGACTGGAAAGAGCCAACCATCATATCCGCCGGACCTTCCTTCTCCTCTCTAGCTCTTTCGATGGCGATCGCATCGACAACAGCTTGAGGTGCATTTTCGGTATAGTCGTGTCGCTGAGGTCGGTCTGCCGGTGGTGCGGATCCGCTCGGTGTTGGTGTGTTCGAGTTTGAATTAGAAGAGCTGAGCGGGACAGGGTGGAAGCTGTCGGGCGAAGTGGGCTTTGTCGCTGCGAGAGCGGAGGGGATCGTCACTCGAGTAGGCGACGGAGGGTCTGCCATGGCGTTTTGAGCTGAGCTATGTACAGCGGGTCGTGGCACTAGGTCTGATTTGAGGTGTCTGAAGAGCTGATTTTAGTTGTATCGTCACTGCTCGTAGTAGCTGACTTGCCAGGAAAGTTGTAGACCTGATAGGCGCCCCCGCCCCGACCACACAATGTTATAGGCTTCCCCCCATGCGGTCGCTGTTGACGGATCCGAGATTGGGTGGCTAGAATACGCTCGAAGACTCTCCCCTCCACCAAGATCGACCCTCATCATACCTCGCTATTCCAACTTTTTCATCCTATACCTCGATCATATTCAACGACTCATCTTCGACTCATCTTCTACCTCTCTGCCAAGACATCGACATGCCTGATCTCAACGAACTCCTAGCATGGGCCACGGCCAACACGCCCGCCCCCGCCGACGCTACCGAATCAACCGAATCCACATCTACCACCTCCGACCCCTCTACCGGCCAACTATCGCTCCGCTTCAACCCTACTTCGAACCCTCAACCCGGCTCGTCTGCTCTCCATCCATCAGATCCTGGCCATCCTTCCAATGCAGTCATCGCAGCTGCAACTGGCGAGTCCTCTGACCCGACAAGGGCGAAGAGGTCAGACTTGACAAGCGAAATGTTGGATCATATCTTGGGGAAATCAGACAGTATTATCATGAAGGAGAAAATGGCCGTTGCAAGTGATACCACCAAGAGCATGGATGAGCGTGTGCAAGCGTTGGACGATTTCGAGATGGTACGTCGCTTCTGCTGTTCGTGTTAGAGAGGCATGCTAACGCTTAGCTCATTGAGATGCTGGACAATGCCAACAACATGGCCATCTTGAAGCTATGGCAGCCACTCCTCGCCTTGCTGAAAGACGAGCAACAACCCGTCATCGCCCATGCATGCTGGATCATGGGTACAGCCGTTCAGAACAACCCCAAAGCCCAAGCAGCCGTAAGTCTACCAACTCCTCATCATCATCATCCTCTTCTTCAGCTAAACGATTCAGTCGTACACCTTCAACTTGCTCCCTGCCATCCTATCGATCATCTACCCGACCGACCCATCTACCAAACACTACACCGCCACACGCGCCAAAGCGACATACGCCCTCTCTTCCGCCCTCAAACACTGGCCGCTCGCTTCCTCCGCCCTGTCCGCCAACTCGTCGCAAGGCTTCGAGGTGCTCAAGCGGGGAGTACAGGACCCCGAGCCGGTCATCAGGCGCAAAATGGCGTTTTTAATCGGGACTCTGACGATGCAAAGTGGGGAGACGTACGAGGGAGATGTACCTGGAGAAGTGAGGAATCTCGTCGAGGCGAATACAAAGGCTGGAGGGGAAACGCAGACGCTCGTCGAGGGGTTGCAGAGTGAGGGAGTGTACTCTGCCCTTTTGGAGGGTCTGAGGTCGAATACTGAGGATGTGGAGTATGAGGAGAATATCGTTCGCGCTTTGAGCAAGGCCTCGGCAAAGGGTGGTTTGGGTGCGAGCGAAAAGGAGGGAGTGAGGGATGTTTGGACAAAGTGGGGCAGCGAAGGTCAGGCAGAGCGAGGTTTGGAAGGCGAAGACGCAGCAGAAATCACCAAGAGCTTTGCATAGATATTATAGATTGCCATAATGTAGCCTTCATACTGTCAGATTGCCCACTGCTTACAAAACCTTGAACCTCTCGAAACCCAAACTGTACACAAAATCACCTCCTCTCCCGAAGCAGGTATACCACAGCAGCAACCAACAACACTGCAAACCCAGCAATGTACGCAAACAGAACCAGCACATCCCTACCCATCAGCTCCATTCTACCTCTTCAACTTTACCAACTCACCTGTAAAAATGTCCGGGCTCGAAGCCGAACAGAGTCGACATGATCAACGCAGCGTTGATATCGACCGGCACACCGGCGAGTACATCCTATCCCGTCAAGGCTATACTCTACAGACCAAATCTGAAATACTCACGACAATCATCAGACCCGCCCCGACCTCGTTCACCGAAAGCGCTTCCAGCGCAAAACCAAGCGGAGAGAAATACCTCAACCACCGTAATACCGGTGGGATCTGCTCAATGTTGACGAAGAAGCTATATATCAGTATTACGCAGACTACCGAACTAATAGCGCTCACCCAGCATAGGTCATGAGGAAAAGGTTGCACAACGAAGAAATCAAGATGGCCACCCCTCCATGCCTGAACACGCAAGCAAGCAAGAAGTTCTGCTCGTTAGCCAGTGTACGTCGTCGCAAACGTACGAAGAGAGTCATGCCCAGCGAGTACTCCACCAAGATCAAAAGGTACTTGAAGAACCGATCGGCGTGCCTCGCTAGTCCGACCACTGGTCTATCAGCTCTGCTTTTTACCACGAGCGCAGACTCGGCTTACTGAAGTACACGATGACACTGTAAGTCAGCAAGAGCAAAGCAGAATCAAGCAGCGGCAGGCTCACCTGACGAGGATGGTCGGTATCAGTCGTAGAGGTATCACGTCGAACATGATCCTCGACAATAACCAGGCCGGAGGCCTTTCCATCAGCGCGATACATACGCAGGACTTGGCGGCTTACGAGTAGAAAGATCCAGCTCGTTCCCGCAAGAATAGAGCTCGCACTTCCACCAAGTTGTACAGCGCACTAATCGTGAGCACAATTAACATAACGAGGGTGAAAGGGGTAATCTACTCACCTCAAAGAGGAGAAAGCGATGAGCGATCCGAGGAAGAACATGCTTCCCACCCTGTTTTGGAATCCCGCAATCGTCAACCCGACCTTGTAATACAGTCCTCCAGCGAACACTCCCGCAAGACAAGAAATGAGCACGTGAGCCACAAGTAGCGTCTTATCCCTATGCCCGTCAGCTGAAACTCGATACAGATTGAGAGAGACAAAACTCACCGCTTCAGATTGCGCCATTCTCGACCTGACAGCACCTCGATCTGAGTAAGGAAAGTCGTAGCGCATTGACTGCGGGGAAGCCACCTATTCTCTTTTGTCGTCCTGTGTCCGCCGTCGCCTAGGCCCGAAATGTCGACTTCCTTCGTATCGCCCTTAAGGAGCGTATGGGGCGGGTACGTCGTTTGACCCTTCTCTGCAAATGGCGTATCGCTCTGATCAGCCGTGAGGTGTCGCTCCAAAGACGCCTTATCTTGCGCATCGGCTTGTCCGGCCGAGGATGATGTCCCACTACCTCTGCTCGATCTATCATCCACCACAGCGGCGAGTCCAGTCGGAAGACCGTCCGTTGGCGAACTGGCAATATCGAGTAGGTGATCTGCCACATTGTACCCGGGCGGACAAGGACGACCATGCGCAGCGAACCATTCGGCTGGTCGAGCTCCTCCTGGACCAAAGTATAGTTGTCGACCTTGAGCGAGCAAGATGACAGAGTCGAAAGTATGGTATAGCGCTGAAGAAGGTTGATGAATCGAAGCGATGATCGTCGTCTTGGTTCCACCGTCTGCGAGCGCCTTCAACAGCTTGACCAGTCGAGCTGCCGAGACGCTGTCGAGACCCGACGTAGGTTCGTCGAGGACAAGCACATCAGGCGCAGCGACCAGCTCGACACCGATGGAGACTCGGCGCATCTCGCCACCGGATATACCTCGATGTTCAGTCGATCCGACTCGGGTGTGCGCAATATGCTCCAGGCCAAGCTGTTCCATCACCGTTTGGGCGCGTTGGAGCTTGATCTCGGCAGGGATGGATTCGGGTAATCGTAGCTTGGCAGCGAAGAGAAGGGTTTCAAGAACCGTCGAGGTGGGCGATAGAACGTCAGACTGAATGTCAGCACGCACTTCTCTATACAGATCCGGCTCGACCGACCTGATCTACATAGCCAATCTTGACTTTTCCTCCTTCCTTGTGCGAAAAGCCTACCACACCTTCCACCTGTCCCGCCTTTCTCTTCCCCGCCAGGATATCCACCAAAGTCGATTTCCCCGCTCCACTAGGTCCCAGTATACACATCAACCCTCCAGCCGGTATCTCCCCGCAAGAATCCTTCAACACAATCTTGCCTCCATTCGGCCCAACCATTTCTCCCACCTCACTGGAATTTCCCGTTCTCCCAGAACCCTTGAGCCAGACGACCGCCCTCGCCCAAGAATGTTTCGAAGCCTTGACCTCGTATCCCACCCCATGCCACTTTACACCTACGCCTGTGCTCTTTGGTAGAGTCCCATCGGTGACCATGTTGCGTTTCGCTTTGCGTTGCATGATCAGTCCCCAGACGATTAGGCCGACAATGGCGAGCAAGATGACCCCGACGACCGCCAGTCCAGCGATAACGCCCCCACTCAGGCTGTTGCTCTCCGAGACTGTCGCGACGACGCCAAGCGCTTGGTCGATCGCGTACTGTTGAACACACTCGCCGAAAGAACATCCTGTCAGACCTAGGCCGTTCGAGCCGAAGATGCTGGTCAAAAATGGCGAGCTGAAACTGCAGGCGCCAACGTCCGAGCCTGAACAGTCGATCGTCAAGGGTCCTCGCAAGACGTCGATCGCTCCGGTAAGGTTCTGCGACACAGACTAGTACATGAGCGTTATTCAATTCTGAGGCGGCTTGGCTTACTATACGGTTCCTTCCACAAAAGTCGGTCCCAGGCCGACAAGTACAATTCAAAGTCTGACAAGTCCACGTCGAGCCATTCACACCTCCCGATCCCCCATTGACGGTCTGCGCACACTCGTCCGCCTGACAGAAGAACTGCTCGACACCCTCATACCATAGCTGCGCATACACCTGTCCATCTCCTCCCTCCAAACCGAGTTGTTGCAAAGCGCCCGATCCACCGGGAACGAGCGAATCATTGAGCGTCCGAGTGATGGTGAGCGTCGAGGCGGAAGGAAAGAGCGATTGGACGAGTTGAGCGACGACGTTGCACGTCATCTGGGAGGACGAGTAGGTGGTAGGAATTTTCGAGCAGGTGAGGGTATTGTTGAGGGCGCTCGAGCCGAGCGAGTTGGAGGAATTGACGAAGCTCGAGAGAGCGGTTTGGCACATTGAGCTGGAGGTGCATACTGTACGTCAGTGCACCATGGTGAGAGAAGAGATAAGTAGGACTGACCAGTACACGCAGGACCGGCAAATCCTTCGCTGCATCCACAAGAGCCCAAGGTGGTATTACCATACCCTCCATCTCCGCCCGGTGCCGCCGATCCAGGTTGATATAGATTCCCACCGCAAGTCGGTAGGCTACAATTCTTGTCGCCAGACGTCGGGTTGAATCCAGGAGGGCAAAGACAAGATCCAGAGCCGAACGTACCGTATTGTGAGCATTGTTGAGCGATGGCCGAGCGCGAAGCGAAAGCCAAAAGAGTGAGGGTCGGGAGGGCGAGTCGCATGTTGTTTAGCCGGTACAGCGTGTTATTGGGTTGTCGTCTCTTTTCCTTCAGCGAAGCAGCGACCTAACCATGGTCAACCCTCGAGGGTCTATCCGTCCGACAGAAGAGCTGGAAGGATCGTTGAGTGCGAAGTAGAGTATAGATATAGCTATTCGATGCGTTGAGATGAGATGGGGAATCTCTGGGCCTAAACACGGGGAAGTCAAAGTCGGATTGATTACGGCATTCATCCATTCTCTCGAGAGCGAGAGGGGGGATTCAGGCTGGGCTCCGCTTTGATCGACATGAACAAAGCGCACCACTACGAGTATCTCTTCTCTAGAGTACTCTTACTCTGATCGATCTCAACACACAGACGAAGGACGGTATGGGACAGCTGTCCAGCAGTGAGTTTCTATCCAGCCCGGGAACAGCACGTGCTGACTTCCAGAGCCCGCTGTGCGAGGCCAAACCGATGCAACCATAGAGTTCCCTTCTTCCCCTTCCTCACCACGGCTAACCCCAAACCCTCACATTCCCGACATCCACCTTCTACCGCCCACTCAGCTCATACATCTACCATCACAACCACACAACAAGGTGGAGTCGAAAGGGAAACGACGATATACACCCATTGATCCTTCGCTTCCGCCAATCCTGAAAGACGGCGTTTTCTCGACAGTCCCCCTGACCTACCTCTCCCCTTCCGTCCCAACCTGGCTTCGACAACTCTTCCTCCTCCATGGCGGGGAGCTATCCAAGAAACCTGAAGGAGCCCAATTATTGATCGTCGGCACCAAGGAGGATGAAGATATGTCGGCCTTGTACTCAGAACAGGTGGTCGTGTACCATTCTAGGTGGATTGTGCATTCATTCCTTGCCGGCGAGCTTCTTCCTCTTCCGACCTACGTTATTCCACCTTGGGAGTATGAAGGGGAGGAACTCTTCTGTCCGTTTAGCCTCGATCAGCTGTGCGGGTACGTCGCTATGGAGGATGAAGGGGTTTTCGACGGCTTCGAGGAAGTGGAGGAGGAAAGGGATACTCGAACGTATCAACCGACTTTGGCTCGACTCCCCTCTAGCTCGCAGAATATCCCACGACACGTCTCTCGAGCAACTCCCTCCCCTCCCAATTCGGTCCGACGATCGGAACGACCCTTACGACCTGTCAACCCCGATATCACCACCCTCTCGACTCAATCTCCCTCCTCCCCGGCCAATCGCCAGATCAAGAAGCTCAACTACCGAGTATACGCCTACCCGCTGGCTTATGCGCACGACAACCAACCCAAGATACTCGCCTCGAAGCGGAAACTCAAAGTCGTCACGGACGAAAATGACTCTTCTCAAGACTCGTGGGACTCTCCGCAAAGTCGACAACCTCAAAAACGAATCAAGGCTTCGATCCCGCTCCGGAGAATACGATATGGTCAAGGGACCGGTCTGAGTATGTATCAAGATCAGAACAGCGGTCGATATTCAAGCCAACTCGCCCGTACTCAAGCCCCTCCGACCTTTGTCACCTCTCAAGCTGTTCTACCATTCGTTTCTTCTTCTGGAGCGGCTATCGGTGCCCGACTTATTCCCGTTCGATTCGACTACATGATCCATGACACAACTCGGGAAGGTAACGACGGCTGGACCAGACAGTGATGCTGTAGTTGCAACTGTGAGAGATGACGATGGATACGACTGCAACGTGGAAGTGATATGATGACTCACATAAAGCACAATAGGTTACTGGTAGATCTATTATTCATGCACATGTGTATATATACAAGCAAAAGCAGACGATAATGTAGATGCTGACAAACCGTATATGTGTCAGGCGAGATCGCTCCGCTTCCCAAACTGTCCTTTCCTCCTCTAATGTTGGTGGAAACAGGTCGAGCAAGTTCCTGGCGATTTGAAGACGTTTTGAGTGAAATCTCCACACCCACACGCTCCACACTGGGGCGCACCAGCACTGGCATTTCCCCTGCCCAGGTGCAAACTCCCCAGCCCGCTACTCAACGCTCCCCCTCCTCCTCCTGCCGACGGTGCCGGGGCCGGTACAGCACCCACCGTCGCGCTTCTCGACCTCCCACCAAAGATCTCCTCTTCATCCTCTTCCCCCTCGCTTCCAGCAAACGGCGATCCTTCAGGCGAAGAGTTGCTGCTCTTGTGTCGGAAGTATCCCGGTTGCGGTGGAGCGAGTAGAGTAGCCGATGCGAAGTTTGACAACAGGTTGCTCGAGCTTTGAGTTCGTCGAGAAGGCGGGGGCGGAGGAGCGGGTTTACGACCTGCCATACCTGGCAGTTTGTATGTCGCTGCTGGAGCTTGACCTCCACCGGTGAGTGATGCCGTAGCGTTGTGCTCGGCATCGGAGAACCCATGATCCGCTTCAGACTCGGACGTGACTCCTTCCCATCGGTCTCCAGGCGAAGAAGCAAGCAAAGTCGATGGCGGAGGCGGCATCGTTCGAGCAGCGGATTTCTGAGCGGCGGGCGGTGGTGGGATGGCTCGAACGACAGGTTTGGCGGTGACAGGTGATGGGACGTATTCTTCACAATACCCAGCTGGGAACAGACCAGATCGACCCCCGCAGTCCCCAATCCACCAATCGGCCGAGACCTCTTTTTTCACCTCGATAATCTCCCCAGCCCGCATCGTCAATTCATCCGCCGCGTTACCGGTGTAATCGTATAGCGCCTTGACATAGTGGCCATCTGATCGCAGAGGAGTGGTATGGGTCCGTCGCATTGGTGGTGGAGAGACGTATGTGTCGCTGGCCAGACTGACCCGAGATGCCGACAATGTCGTTTGAGACCGGTTTCGACCTCCTGTCGAGATGCTCACAGGCGATCGAGGCGCGTCATATTCCTCCTCCTCTTCATCCGAGTGAAGCGCTTGACGAGCTTCATCCTCGTATCGATCCTTCTCCTTGCCTCCAAACGCCTTTTTCTTGCTAGCTGCAGCGACGTTGGCCAGTCCTGCCTTTTTCCCAAACGATCCGAAAGAAGGCAACATCCGTCTCGTCTTGCCTCCCCCTCCTCCTCCTCCGGCGGTCGACGAAGCGTTGGAGCCTGATCGAGATCGATTCGGCGTGACTTCGCTGTCCTCGTCTGATGAAGCTCGAGGCATGTTCCTAGTGGTCGCTTGACGGTTGAGAGATCGTGCAGAAGCATTCGACTTGGCTCGAGGTCGATTGGCAGACGAAGATGAGGTCACGTTGCTATATTGTCAGCTCTCTGCCGTATTCGGAGCAAAGGCAAAAGCTTACCCGGTAGGCCAAGAATCCCTCAGATCTTCCAGGATGGACTTGCACTTGGTAAAGTACTCCAACTCGGCATCCAGCAGATCCGCCAACTCGACCCATTGTTGCTCCTCCTGTTCCTGAATGACCACCAGGCGGGCTTTCGTCTCTTCCTCAATCTCCTCACTATACCGTCAGTTCGTTGTTTCAACTACAGTGTGGAAATGATTACGCACAATCGCTCTCTAGCTTCGTCTACATCTAGTTCTCCCTGGCGACTCTCCTTCTTGCTGTTTTGAACTTTCGAAATGGCCGAGTCCAATGCCAACCTAGGTGTCAGGGCCGGGAGGGAGTCATGTACGGTCATAGGCTTACCTTCTTGAATCTAGCTTCTTCCTGAAAGTCTTGTAATCGTTTACGGTCGCAAGGGCTCCCTCTATCCAGTCAGCTCGCTGATCTGCATCGCAGGCTTCTCAGAGCTCACCCATTCCCCCGATATATCCATCCCGCAAACGCTGCCCATATTCTTCTTGCGCCTAGCCATCAGCTCAATTTTCTCGCGTTGAACCTGCACTCACAATAGCCAGCTTGCACCTCGCCCGACCGTATTTGCCCAATCCATCACCGTACGTCCCACCCACATCACATCCATAATCAATCATGACCAAACCTAACGCCTCCGTATACAGAATCTTCTCCTTCCCCGACCCCGAAGGCGGATAGGGGTCAGCGGTGGGCTTGAGCCGTGTGAGCTGCTCGAAGAATGGCAGAGAAGTCGCATGTAGTCTGAGCGGACGTCAGCTCATACTTCAGCATTGCGGGAGGGTTGAGGCGTACCGCTCTATACCGATTCGACGCACATCGACGTCTTTCTCAAAG
>JALPCD010000332.1:0-14835 GCA_026538415.1 Cryptococcus sp. GC_Crypt_1
GTAAGGCGCAAAATCCTTCTCTTCGTCTCGTTGAATTCCATCTAATCCTTGCTCATTCCTCCGTATGCCCTCTTCCATGTTCGACCCGGTTTCTCTCCTTTTCTCCAGGCTGTCCCTACCCTGCTCTGGCTCAGACTCCGATAGAAGCTCGTCGTCCTCCACGTCTCGATGCGACTTAATCTGGCCTACAGGTAGCGGGGCATGGGCCTTTTGCGGACTCAGCGAAGCCCACCGAGGTGCCGTTGGCATGTCTACCGCAGGCGTAGCAGTGACGGGTTGATCGTTGGTTGGGGAAGGCAAGGCCGAGCCAGGTCGACCAGGTTGAGCGACGTTGGCGAAGGGATTGGGAGGGAGCGGGTGAAGCGGTCGAGTGGTATCATCGACGTCTCCAAGCGTAGGGACCGATATTCCTCGGCTCCTTCTCAATCCAGACCATGGTGGATCTCCAGTCGGAATGCTAATTTCCTCCTCCAGAGAATTCCGATCCGGCTGTGTATGTGGCAGACTGATAGACTCCTCTTCCATAAGCAGTCCAGAGTCGCCTTTCGCTCGTGCGAGTCCGGCGGTAACATCGGAGTGTAGAATAGAGGGGTGGTTTGGGGGGTCGGTGGAAGTAGGGAGGAGGGATTCCTGGGCGGATATCAACGATCCATCCGGTATCGACGATGTGTAGAGGTCATTGCGCAATGGGGTAAGAGGTGGGAGACGCTGGGCGACCGCTTGAACGTGATATGAAGGTTGTTGAGTGCTTTCGGCCAAGCTGTCGGGTGGGGGATTTGTCGATACCATGTCGGATGGCTGAGGAGATCACAAGCTGCCCATCAGCCCTGCCCTGAGGCTTCGATGGCGTGGAAGAGCTTACAATTGGCTGTATTAGGAGTCTATCATTCTCCAGCTCCAGAGCATTGGCGAGGTAAAGGCAGGAAATACGTGTAAAAGGCGAAAGTCGAGATTGAACGGTAAAGATATAGGTCGAATCGCGACTCTGACTTTGGCGCGTCGACCTCGACCACCAACGTCCAGAAAATCAGATCTCCTGGTCAGTCTGGCAAGATGCGAGTTTCTGTTCTGCTCTTCGTCGAGCAAAGAGCCAGAACGTGGCTCTTCGTGTAGAATCTTTTGCGGAACTTGTGCGTGAACCTTGTTGAGCTTTGTACGGGAGTGAGCGTAGTAAAGTCGCAGAATGCATTTGCCGCCCACATCTTTCTCCCAATCTCTACGCCCAACAACGTCGATGCTTGGCCTCTACATCGTCTGGATGGAGCGAGCATGCTCTGCCGGATGCATAAGTCAGACCAGAGTGCAGAGCTGTCGAGATTGTCCAGATGTTAGTCGGTAAAGGGCGCAGGTTAGTCAGAGCGGAATCAGATTCCCTACAACCCTTTCTGATCGTAAACAAATCAGTCTCCTCTTACACCTATACCTTGACTCACAACAACACCTCGATCAACCCCTCCCCTCCCTCAGCTTCTGTACAGCTAGTTTTCATCCTGCCTCGATTTTTGGGAGCTGCCAGATTGATACCCTCCCGACTTGTTGGATCTACCAGAAGAATGCCCATCCGAGTCGACGACATGGCTCAACCTCCTTTGTCTGCGCATACTGTCTCCAAGGCTGGAGTAGTCTTCGGTGCGGGAGGCAAGGAGCTGCCGGCGCCTTACAAGTGAGTTGAAACCATTAGCAAATGCGTGAATGAGCTGACGGGAAAGGTCATCAGGCAATGAAGCGCTGGATACCCTGGCTTTCCTGCATATGCTCGAGCAGCTCAAGGTCTGTGCGATCAGCTCGAGGAGTGGGCGGAGCTGACGATGTAGGTCCAGAAGCGATCGGGCTGGATAAGAGAAGGGGTAAGCTGGTTTCTTTTCGATGTACGGGCGGAGCTTATGGTCAGGTCAAAGAGGCAGAAAGGTGAGCTTGGGAGGCGTGGGTTGAGAAGAAGGGCTGACGGGGCAGTATCTCGGATCATATGTGCAGGATGGCTTTGATGGCTATGATGATACCTCAGGACCCTGCTCGACCTCTCGATATTCCTCGATGCGTCATGGTGAGCATGTTTTCCTAATTCCAACCCGTTGTCCTTGTTTGCGTTTCCCCTCAATGAAAGTTGGTCGATC
Organism: Cryptococcus sp. GC_Crypt_1; assembly: GCA_026538415.1. Classification (NCBI taxonomy): domain Eukaryota; kingdom Fungi; phylum Basidiomycota; class Tremellomycetes; order Tremellales; family Cryptococcaceae; genus Cryptococcus; species Cryptococcus sp. GC_Crypt_1. The sequence continues at coordinate 2,115 of JALPCD010000332.1, forward strand.
TACCTCTGATGGATCTTCTGGGCCGTGACGATGACGATGACTGATGCACAGATGGCTCTCGTCCATGATCTCGCAGAAGCATAGTAAGCTGTCATGTATGCGAACAGTAGCATGCGCTGACCTGTCAGCGTGGGCGATATCACCCCCGTCGAGGGTGTCCCTTCGCACGTCAAGCATCAGCTTGAAGAAGCAGCCATGGACTCTTTCTTGAACGAGATGCTGGGAGGAGAGGGCAACAAGGATGCTAGGGAGAGGTTCAGGTCGCTCTGGGATGTGAGCTGCCAGTTCTTTCACCGGTTCGTCGGCTGACACGCAGGAATACGAGGCGAGGCAGACTCCAGAATCGAAACTCGTCAAGGTCAGCTTGACGTTGTTTGCATGCTCGCGTAGCTGACCGATAGGATCTCGACCGAATAGAGCTGGCCTTGCAGGCGGTGGAGTACGAAAGATGTAAGCCGGTCTTTTGGTCTATTCAACATGGCTGACTCTTTGCAGCACAGGACGTGCAATCGCTAAACCCCTTCTTCGCCGGATCGATACGTAAGCAGTGCATCTTCTGCCCGTGACAAGGCTAACCATTCAGCTCACCTTGAACACCCGACAGTCAAAGCTTGGGCAGAGACGCTTTTGGAAGAAAGACGAGCATTGTGGGCAAGCAGAGACCGAGTCGAGGCGGAGAAAGAGGGTCTGGAAGGTCTTGCTCCGGGTTGCGCTGTCAAGCCAAAGCAGGACTCGTAGACCTCACGTGCCACCCCGCGGCGCGACAAACATCATGTGTATCATAATTGTACCATAGCTTCATGCAAACATAATTACAGATCAACGAGACCGTGAGAAGAAATGCACGTTACAACCAAATCACGCTACGAGTACATCCCTTCGCCCGTCTACCACTCCTGCGCTTACCACCTAGAGGAACCTAGAAGAACAGCCTCTGGGCAGTCTGCACTCCCGTCTCGACTGGACAGTAGGGACACTTGGCCGATCGTCGACTGTCATCAGCGCAGAGTCTCGCTAGGTAGACGTAGACTATTCACCTCCCCTTGACAATCTTCTGAAAGCTCTCCGAGGCGAGCACATGTCCACAGGCCAACATCTTGGGCGGGTTGCTCGCTGTCGCCTGCTCCTTGCTGACCGGACACACGAAAACCGAATGGTATCGCCTCGTTGTGGGCAGAGGTATCTCCATCTGCCTCGTCAGCTCTACTGATATTTAGCTGAAGCTCACCGGTAGGTCGGTCCACTTCCGCACATTGCCCAGACGTTCGCCCATCACCCTCCTCGCTTTCTCTATAGCGTTCAGCGCTCCACCTCTTGATCCTAGGTCGACGACCACTTCCAGCGGTTCTTCCTTGGACCAGCCGTGTGCAAAACAGAACTCTGCTCGAAAAAGCGTGACGAGCGAGATCGTGTCGTGCTTGTACGGCGACTTGAGCGTCCTCATATGGTCGTCCTCTTCGTCCAGGTCCATAGCGTAATGGTCGTGTTTCGAGCCGTCAATCCCGTTGCCCCGATGCTCGTGCTGTCCGTTGGTTCCGTCAACGTCGCCGTCCTCGTCGTCATCGCTGGCATATAGACAGGATGTGATGAGCTTGAGAACCGGTTGAGTGGGGATGTACGCCATGAGGTGTGTTCTGGCGTACGTGACGGCTTCGTTGGGGTCCTTCATCCGTAGTACGACCGCGCGATGGAGATGGTATGGGAGTTGAGAGGGATGTGGGGGCTGTGACAGCGACCGTTCGTTCTCCTTACACCAGCTACACCATCAGGACACACACACCTAACACTGTTGAGTGGAGAACTGGCACATACCGGAGAGCGGGCGCAAGATCGCCTCGCGAGATGGCCTCAGTTATAGCCAGTAATTCCTCGCTCGCTTTCCTCTTGGCGGGATCGTATGTCAAGCCCGTTTCCTCCTCAAAAGCATCTACCGCCTTCCATAGACCCTGCCGAGCTAAAGATGCCAGAACGACCTTGTCGAGAGCCTCCGGAGCGAGGTTTTCGGAGAACAGAGGTGGATCGTTGTACGCATCGCTGACAGTTGCTAGATTGGGCGGAAATCCCTGCTCAATCAGCTTAACCTCTCACAATCACGGTGTAGAAGGGGAAGACTCACCTTGTCGACTGCTTTGCCAACATTCCCCAGGGCAGCATACCAACCCTTGAGTCCTTTCTCCACATCCTTCTTCGCTCGCGTGATGGCCTTTTGCAAGTCTTGAATGACGACCTTTGGATCTTCCTCTTGTACGATGCGTTCTCGGGCTCTAGCGAAATGCGTCTCGAGCAGGATGTTGAGGGGACCGGAGGAAGAGGTCGAAGGTGATGATGAGAGGGTCTCGAGGGCGAGCAGAGCGGAAGAGATGTCTTTGGTGCTCATGATGAGGGGTGTCGTTGCAGGAAGGAGGAATACGAGGAGGGTTAATCGACGATGAGCAAGTCGAGGTACCCGGGTAATCTGCTTCCGCCCTTCCAGGACGAGGTGGGTGGCAAGGGCTTTCTTCCGCCCGTCTTGGGCCTACAACTGGTCCAATTGATCAGTCTGCGGACCGGGGCTGGCTATGCATCTGCTTCAGAAGGAGTCGCTCGAGGTCACCGCTGCTCGACCTTACGGTCAGCTTGTACAAGCTTGACGGATGGAGACCGGCAGGTGTAAGGTGGAGACGGGAAGATAACGCACCCCTCTTCATGTCGACGCGTCCGACGCGCCATATCAACCACCCCAGAACTCGTTCTTCACCGAGTTGCAACCTTCAGGCTGACCATCCCACTCGACTTTGACGAGCCTCTCTCGAGATTATAACTATTGGGAAGCTGGTGGGAAACTATGCATGGGACAATCTCGGCCTTTTAGCCTTGTACCGAATTGTGAGATGAGATATTATTGTTGGAGGTTGTGAGCTTCCGGACGACCACCTGAAAGGCAAAGGCAATGTTTTGACCTTGCCTTTACACGTTTGACACCTCACTCTTCGCCTTTGTTCCACAATCAGCTCGAGCGACTATCTGTGTGAACAGACAACACGCTATACCCGACTGCGACAACTTGGCAGCGCTTTGGTAACTTTGATCATTGCCTGGTCCGCCTTCCCCACAGCTCGAACTCGACCCAGTGGCCAGACCTTTTCACCGATCAACACCCGTCCTTCACATCCGACACCTTTCACTCCACATCCGACCATCTCCCGCATCATAGCACACGGTCCATATCGCTCTCAAACATGCCTATGTAAGATCGACAGTGATACCTCGGACGAGGCTATACGACTACCACCCCCTCTCTCAAGTTCGACACTTCGACTTTCCTCGCCATACGACCTCGACCAGCCCAGTCTGCTTCACCACGTAGTCGAGACTTCACCCCGACTCACCGACCACAGTCATACAGCCCACACTCTACCCTGCATACGACCTCCGGCTTAGCAGGTCTTTTTAGAGAAGTGTTTGCCCGAGTACACCGGCTTGTCCTTGTCCTTTCTAGCTCGACGTCATACACACCTTTGTGATCCAGGCCTTTTCGATTCTTTGGGGGGGCGAGGTTTCGGCTGGTTGGTTGACTACACGCAAGGAAGAAGCGAAGGAAGGAAGGAAGGAAGGAAAGAAGGAGCGGAACCACGCCTAGACGACCAGCAACGACCACAGGTAGCAACAGTCGTCACTCGACCACCTCACCACCTAATCTACGACACCAACACCTCGTTGCTACCTTTGCCCTCACATTTCGGAACTTGCTTCTTTCCTCGCACAATCGCATCGAACCACACTTCAACCTCATTGCATCCTCGTTCTCTCGAATCGATATAGACGCCATACAAATATAAGCATCTCGCATCATGTCTTCCCCTCGATCCTCTGCTCGCCTCATCTCTCACACCCCCAAAGCTCGATCTATCGGCTCGCTCCCTCTCTCGCACACACTTCGCTTCACTCCATCTATCGCTATGCCCCTTCCCACTCTAACGCCTCATTCATCGCACCCTATCACCTCGCACATCGAAGCGCTCGTCTCGCCGTCTCGACTACCAACGACCGAGAGCATGTCCTACTTTCCTCCTTTCGAATCAATGGGCTCGGATGTGACGGACGAACCAGACGCTGGACCGAGTAGGATCAAGCAGGACGACAAAGAAAATAGCAGTGAGAGTAGGACACATGGGAAAGGGAGGTCTTTGGGAAGTCTGGCGGGATTGATGTCGTTGCTCTCGCCTGGGACGTCGCCGCGGAAACAACAGTCTGGCGTAATGGTAAACTACGACCAGATGCCTCTGGCGCATAGGTCAAATTCCGACGGCGATGTGTTGCAGGCATTGGCAAAGAGGGTGACGCCGGGCAAAAGGAGGGTATTGGAGCCTATGACCCGGATCGCAAACCGAGAAGAAGACGAGTTGGATACGAGGCATCGCCGGCGGAGGACGAGCTTGGACGGGGAGAAGATGAGAACATCGCCGAGGAAACGGTCCATCGCACATGAGGGGAGCATGACGGATGCTATGGTGGGTCGTCAACTTATAATCAGGAGGAGAACCAACGCTGATCCTCCGCAGATTCCTTCTCAGCGTCGTCGACCTAGACCTCTGCTCAATATGACTCTGCCCGCTCTTCCTTCCTGGCGATTCCCGATGCCTTCACCACCTGTCACCTCTCTTTCATCCGACATCCCCCTCTCTGCCTTTTCTCCCATCGACAATCCCGCTTCAAACCCTTCGTCTACCGACTCCTCACCCGCCAAACCCCTAACTCCTTCTTCACTCTGCTTCGACTATACTTACAACGACGAACAAGATGACGACGACGAGGAGATTATCGATGATCTGTCACCTACGACATCGCACTATGGCACACTGTCATCCGGACCGAGTCGACCTATCACTCCGCACGAGGTGCATGGATGGGAAGAGGGACCGTCGGTCGATTATGGGTCGTTTGGGGTTAGAGGTAGACCTCCCTTGGAGAGGACCGTTAGTCAGGCGTCTTGTGATTCCAAAGAGACGATTCGACCTTCGAGGTTGCTGGCTACATCGTTGTCGGATGGAGAAATGACACCCAAAGCGGTCCGGGCTTGGAATTAAGGAGGAGACGGCCTAGGGACTGTCGGATATATCCTACCGGTGGACAAGTCCATACTTCGTTGTGCATCCATCGTAGCATCATGTAGCTGTAGATACGGACACTCCTGTGCATCATGCGTATTACAGCTGCTCCATCTGTAATGTATGCAAGATCGCTTGTGTTATAACGACGTGGCCGAAGAGTTGACCAGGTCGGGGTGGAGGTGATCCGACATTTGTTGACAACCCATCTTCCTATTCCACCTTGTCTCTCCATCATGCCTCAGAGAGGCTCATCACCTCTGACGGACCTGGTGCAGTCTATACACCTCTCGCACGCCTCACCACAGGGACACGACAAGTTTATCCTTTCGACTTTCGCTGGACCGAAGGGAGAAGCCAAGATCACATTGTATGGGTCGAACGATGATGGGGACATGGGCGCTTGGACAGGAGACCTGGATGATGCGAGCGTAAGTCTGGTCTTCTTCCCAGAAGCTCCAATCACGTAAAGGAGAGATACACCATGCTGATGAGCAGATGGAGAAGCGACATGAGGACGTCGCGGAAGCTATCAAAGGGGGTTTTCTACATCTGGACTTTCTCGATCAACCCAACGTCTTCGGGACTACGCCCAAATCGAAGGACAAAGCTGGTGAAGGCGGAGTAGAAGTGAGTCGAACTATGCTGTATTTTTGTATCATGGAGCTTATGGGCAGCTGCAATTCTTACCGCCGGGGAAGAGAACCTGTACTATTAGACTCCGACCTCGACCCAACCCTTCATTCAGCAATCTCTTTACCGCTACTCTGGATGTCAGTTGAGGCGTATACATTTGTGTATATCTGATGCTGATAGCATAGCTACTGGCTAGGCCGACCGGAGGAGGAGACCACTGTGAGTAGTTCAGTCTTGCCTATTGAGCCTGGCTGACCCTTACAGCGGACCTTCGAGCTTTACGAGCCGAGCTGTCGCAGAAAGAGGTAGGTGTCGAGTCTCAGAGGTATCCGCTGACGTTGACAGGCGGAAATCACCCATCTTGGAGCTAGGTTGCAGACTGCCAAAGCAAGCGCGGCACGAGCAGCTCCTCAAGACAAGAAGCAGGGTGAGTTCTACATGTTGATGCAGTGAGGCCGAAAGAAGGCTAACAAAACAGTCCATGCTAGTCCGCAGAAGAAGGCTCCGGCCAATGCGAGTGCTTTACAGCCCAACCAGAAGAGGTGCGTCAGGCGGTCAGTCTCGGTAGCTGACTTTGGTAGACGGAAGATTGTCGAAGATGAGTTTGCTGGATCGAGTGACGAGGAAGAAGATTAAAAGGGGAACATTGGGTGTGCCGAGTAGGAGGATTATACTGGACCATTAACGAGAAGGGGGCAACGAGCAAACGACCAAATCATGCATTCTCGTCCACGTCGTATAGGTCATCATGATCGTTACAAACCAGGTTCATCGTCACCGTATAGTCGCCTTCAGGTTCACCTCCTTGTTTTCTTTCCCCTCGCTCGGTAGTCCACCACCCCCAGCTCTGGATCAATATCCGCCTCTGCGACTGTCGTCTTGACAAAGTTGAGCGCAGCAGAAGTGACCTTGACCACCGTCTTGTCCTCGTCGTCCTGCCTATCAGCATCCTTGTCACTGTCGGGTACGATTCAGCTCACCTGGAGAGGAGAAGGACATGTCCATGATGGAGGGATCCTCGGTGCTCCGTCAAATGCGTATTCTAGCGTCTTCTCCTTTTCTCCTGGTATGGTATCGTTTTCTCCCGCCATCTCTTTTATGGCTTCCGTCAAGGTAGATATGGTATCTCGCAAACTCTCTTCTGGCTGTTCGTGCTGCAGCTCCAGGCGCATGGCTGTACGTCAGCCCAGACCCACTCTAGTGATACAGCCCCGGCGAGCTCACGTCTACGTCGTTTCCTAGACTCCCGCTTGAGCTTCTTGGCTGGATGAGAAGACTCTTCGTGGGCTCGCAAGGCGTCCATCGCATTTGGCGATGCCCTACTGGCGAGTGCCGCATAGTCTCTCGCACACTCGAACAGGGTTTGCACGTCTATACATCAGAATTGACGGCCTCGAACATGGACATCCAACGAAAGAATGAGATCGAGGGAAACGTACGTCTCTCGAGTCGGCGTTCCATCTCCGTGATGACCCCTGCTTCTGCTGCTTCTGCCCCTCTCCGAGCTAGAGACTGGACGATCATCCGCCGTAGGTAGGCAGATGGTGTCGATGGTGTCAAGTGTGTAAGTGGATCCTCGAGCGAGGTCGTTGTTGTAGTCGCTGTCATGGTGAATGAAATGCAAGATGAATAGCGAGGCCAAGCCAAGTGTCGAAGTACGAGTAGAGTAGGTTGACGATCGGATCCGAAGCTGTTTACCTCACAATCTCATAGCTTATAAGAGAGCTCCGCAGCATCCAACCTCGCATTCTCATCTTTCGACCATACATCCTTTCTCTACACTTTGTCACGACTTACGTTTCGACCGTGGGTGATTACGCGGCAATCAAATCAGGAGAAGGGAGGGATCCGCTTGGGATAGACGAGGCAGCAAGCACGAAATAGCGACGTAGCGACTGGACCCTTCACAATCAACATTGCTCTCCAAACAGCAACGCCTGGCCGACCTGGTTTCCTTCCCTATCGTCGTTTGCCAACGGTCTCAGTGATCGCTCCTCAGCGATCGCTCCTCAGCCATGACTAATCCGCCGGCTGGTCGACCCTCTCGTCGGACGTCACCTCCAGAAGGATCGTACGGGCTCGAACCTTTAGCTTCTGACCAAACCCACACCCTCCCTCAATCCAATTCCACATCTCCTAATATTGCTTCCACACCTCGACATGCTACTCCTCACCACTCTCGACAAAGCTCTTCGTATGATTTGACCGGGGAGGGTGTGCATTCTGGGTCGTCGACCAGTCCAAGGACCTCGAGCTCGACCGCGTCGCCCCGAGCGGGATGGTCGACACCGTCTAGATTATCATACGAAGAGGAGAATCTGATCGAGAGAGAGCAAAGCTGGGATGGATATACCCCTTCGCGATCAGGTGGTAGAGGCAGAAGTCAATCGAGAGAGAGGGAGAGGAACTGGGTTGGGATATTGCATCGTGCCCTGGATGCGCTTGGAGTCCCATCGTATCAGGAGAGGGATGTGACGCTCGGTACCAAAAGGAGGAGGAAAGGATCCAGGAAAGACAAGGAGGTCGACCGGTCCAGTGGGAGTAGGAGGGAGTATCCGCCTGCTACGCTTCGGGAGCGACTGGGCGGCCTCATACCTAGGACATGGCTGGGTATCGTGAGTACCCCTCCGACTCGCTCGAAAACAAGCTGATCTGCATAGATATCGTTCCTCCTCTGTTTCGCCATGTTCGCCGCGACCTTGACGATGACTCTCAAATACGTGCTCAACCCCGACAAAGCGGCTCTTCCTTGGCGCCAATACTGCTTGTCCGACTATCCCACTGTTTACTCCCTGCAAGATCCCTCTCGACCGAATCAAATCTCCTCGCACCTCGACAATCTAGTCGTCACCCCTTTGACATCGTCGCATCCATCTTGGCCCTTTGCTCAATCGCACCCTCACAGCTACGAAGCCAACCAAACGCTCTCCGACCTGGACCCGGTGGGCGTCTTTATCGGTGTCTTTTCCATGGACTCTGGAGTCAAACGTCGAGAACTAGTACGACATAGCTATGCTTCGCATCCCAAGAGTAGGACGGGCGATACAAAGGGCGTTCGAGTACGGTTCATCATTGGTCGACCTCGAGCAGAGTTTGCGGCAGCGGTGAAGAAGGAACAAGAGGAGTTTGGGGATATCGTCGTGCTCGACATTGAGGAGAATATGAACTCGGGCAAGACGCATGCTTTCTTCTCGTGGGCAGCGAAGGGCGCAACGGTACCGCATTACGAGTGGACCCGAGAAGGCGAGGACGCGGTCGGTGTGTACAAGGGGGAGAAGCCGGCAGAGTACGTCGTCAAGGCGGATGATGATGCGTTCATCATGCTAGGCGAGCTGGAGAGGCGTCTCCGAGTCGCGCCTCGAAAGAAGGCCTACTGGGGATGTAAGTGGATGATGGAGAATGTGGGCTGATTAGTAGACTTAGTCAAGAATCGGTTCATGGGCGGGGAGTGTTATGGTCTATCGATGGATCTGGTCACATATGTCGCTACGACACCAGCGCTACGGTCCATGACCCACGGCAAGGAGGATGTTCTGGTCAGCAAGTGGCTTCGACTCCATCCGGAAACGCAATCTATCGTCTGGTCGACCGACAAATGCTGGATGTACGATCATCCCAAGTCTGGAACGGTCTATTCGCATGGGTTCCTCTATCCCTCCGAGGTCGCTGCGGTCCGACAAGAGCATGTCGACGGTCTGGATAGTCGGGTGCTTGCTATACGAGGCGGATCAACCGGCCGCGACGCTTATTCGACCGTAACAAAATTTGGGACGGCGTATCGCACCTTCGATCGTGAGATGAGCCGGGAGGAAAAGGTCGAAGCGCTTGTCGAAGGCTCTCCTCTGTCTCAATTACGCGACGAGAGGCTGTACAACAAGCATGTCGATACTTCGATACCCCTCAAAGAGCGCATATCGAGGCTGTACGCCGATCGACCGACCAGGGAGGAGAGATACCGGTATGATCCGAAAGAGAGAGGAGGGACAGTGCTGGTGCATTACATCAAGAAGCCCGAGTGGTTCAGCGAGACGATGATTGCCATGCTTGGGACGGACAAGCCTCATCCGGCTTGGAAGGAGGAGGGGACGAGAGACCGAGCGCTGGAGCAAGCAATGGTCGAGGACACGGCAGGGTGGACGGTCGGCAGGGAGTATGGCGTTTTGCGAGTATGATAATCCACATCCAGCATGCAAATAGCATTGAACGTATTTCTGCTGCTTGCTTCCTTGGCGACAATGCGACTACTGCAGTGATGCGATATATGACATACATTGACAAGGCTACAAAATGTGATGGAAAACGACTGGAGGTGTCGGGACCGTATAGTCCTCAAGCAGCTATAACTTTCGGACCTCCAGGAGGAGAACCGAAAGAGCGTATCGAGGGTGGACGGACCCGTGCCGGTCAATCATCCCCTCCCCTCAAACCAGCACCTCCCGAAAGAGGTGAGGGGAATAAAAGGAGGAGACGAAAGACCACGGTTGTCTGGCCTAAAGCGATTGATTTTCCAAATAGCGACTAGTAAGGCCTTGTTGTGGGCTTATAATATCCAACAAGGTCTAGGCAATGCGCTTGGGTAGGTAGGTGGACGTAGGGGGGTAAAGGGAGAGGGTCAGATTGTGAGCGAGGTGAAGGGTGAGCGAAGGAGCGGGTCGACTGACGAGCTGGTCGAGCAGACTATGCGTGAGACATCCAAACGTACTGCAAGAGCCTTCAACGCTCGAAATTCGTTCCATAAACCTCCCCAACTCGAGTTCAGGCGTTTAGGCAAAGCAATGGTAGAGGAAAGAGACGTTGGAACAAGGTAGAATGAAGAGGACGAAATATCAAGAGGAATTTGGCTGAAGAGTCTGTCGGCAGTGCATGACGTGGTGGCACATCCATAGTAGAGTATCACCCATGTGACTGTGCTACGGAGGGGTGGAGGGGGAACACGCAGTGCTAGACGTTCGCAGCTAGGTATGGAAACATGAACGTATTGAAATGCATGCAGAGTCGGTCGTCATATCGTAATGTGGAATATCTCTTCTCAGCCTCCTGCATACCCACCTGTTGCGAGAGGGGCTTCTGGAATCCCCCTTCTCATACCTGTCATTCCCTCTGAAGGCATCCTCCTCTCCGTCATCACAGCGAGGCACGTCTACACTGGCTCGCCCAGCTTGACCTCGGCTTGCTGTCCAGACGTGTCGGCTCCATTTGACGGTTCGACTGGTGCAGCCGGGCCAGGAGCAGGCGCCCCATCATGCAGGTCGCTCAATGTCGGCTTGAAGAACATTGTCGTGATGTACTGCTCGTCAGCCTACATCATCCACCCATAAGCTTGCGCTACGTACCTTCTTTCGATATCGAGTCGTGGTGCCCACCCCTAGCGTACCATTCTTGATCGCACTCGCTGTCAGGTGGTTCAAGACCACATGATTCGGTACAGGTAAAATCGAGTTGTCGTCCAATGGGTTGAGATTCGACGAGTCGTCCCATGTTCGTTTGGGCTCGGAGTTTAGAATCACCTTGTCCAGGATCCGAGGGAGGGAAGGCGGTTGAGGAACGGGTGTGAGGTGTGGGAAGCGAGATACGTGCTCGTCGTATTCGGATGGTGCGCACATTGAGGGAAGTTCTTCGAGGTATTGGTAGAGCACAAGAGGGGCAGGAATGACCGACGTCCATAGAGCGTCGTCTACTAGTCGTCAGCATAGTTGATGAAAGAGAGAGATGAGGTCTCCTCACCATCTTCGTGTTTTGAGGGACCTTGAGCATCTGTCGCCCATTCCGCTCTGAGCTCGTCCTCTGTCTTCGGCGCTTCAACCTCTATCCAATTGACCAGCGTCCCATCGTCGTCGGTCGCAGTGCCTATTTGTTTTGAGCACCGCCATGAGTCGTCCACGATGAACTTGAGCCGATATTGACCAGGTGGCAGTCTCAAGACTGTGTTAAAATCGTGTGTCCTGTCATTAGCGCAAAGCTTCGGAGGTTGTAGCATCGACTCACGACTTGGACAGCTTGATCCTCCCCTTCCAGTTGTCTGCAAAGTTGCCCGTGACAAACACAGTCTTTCCCCCTCCGTTCCACTGTATCGGCACATTGACCAACCCGTCGCTCAGCTGATCTCGACTGACTCTTGATGGCGGTGTAGGCGCTGTTGTAGGCGGGGGTGGTGCCGTGCCACCAAGCGATGAAGCCTCGGTATTTGTCGGCTCCGGCTTACGAGATGGACTCGAGGTGCCAGGTATCTTCATTGGCAAGACGCGTCGAGGGGAGAGTTTCCGATGAGGTGAACGTTCGGGCGAAGAGGGAAAGTAAGGGTTGACCGAGGGATCCCCTGTCCTCCCGCTGACACTCGCACTGGGAGGCATAGCGACTGGAGCAGTCTTAGGTCCAGGAACCGAGCTCGATTCGATCTTCGACATGGCTCCCAAGCCGTGTCCACCTGCCAAGGGCGAAGCCATCCGTCCTCCTAGAGCCTGCTTCCATCGTCCAGGTGTGCTATGCGGAGCGCTTGGAGGGGTAGTGGTAGGGGTACCTGCTGTTGCTGCTGCTTGTGCCGAGTTGCGTTTGTTGGAAGGTGTGGCTAGATGGTGCGAGGTGTTGGTAGCGAGCGTAGGGACAGGTGCGGCGGGTGTAAAGGATAGCTTGTTGAGATCTGGCAACTCGAGCGATTTTCTTCGACGGGGCGAACCGGAACGACCGCCAGAGGGCGATGTGGGATTGGATGAACTAGGAGAGATATGGGTAGGGCGTTGGGGCATGGGTAGGCGGAGGTTGGGATGTCGAGAGTTGCTGCTGGATGGGGATGACTTGTCGGCATGGTTGTTGGTGTTGGGCGAGGAGGAAGCGTTGCCGGATTCTCGAGCCGGCGAGGCTTGGTTCGAGGGCGTGTTGCCCATGTTGGATAAGGAGATGCCAGTCGGTCCAGGAGGTGTGAAATGTGCGGTGCTGTGGATGCGAGGGTGTGTGAAGAGTATAGATGTGAGAATGAGGGTTGAGGAAAGGGAGGGGATGGG
>JALPCD010000333.1:0-14831 GCA_026538415.1 Cryptococcus sp. GC_Crypt_1
ACCTCGACCTCGCTTGATCCCTCTCTATTCTCAAATCTTCCACCCCAGGCGTCCCGCCCGGCGTCTCTGTCCCTTTTCTCTTCCCTGCGGCCTTCTTTACCGACGCAGGCTTGCCCATACCCCTCGCGGCGAGCTTAGTCTCCGCCGCTGCCTTTTTGCTCTCAAATTCCTCGACCTCCTTCTCCAGCCTCGCTCCATCCTTTGTCTCGTCCCTCTCATCCAAGCGCAACTCGACCGCTCTAAACTCGTCGTACCGCTCGCACATGGGTCGGACTCCCGTCGGAGGGGGATACTGGAAATCCGGTCCGAAATTACACTTCACCTTGCCTTGCCCAAAGCAAGAGACCATGGGGTAGTATCCCAGCGTCCCATCGTCGTAGACCGTATTGTCGACCGCTTTTTTTCCCTGTCCAGCTGTGGGCTTGACGGCAGGTAATGGGGTAAAGTCGTACAGATCCTCAAAGGCCGTTCCGAGCGATTGACCGTTGAGGTAGAATTCGACCATAGACCCTTCGAGAATCGGCAGTCGACGCGATACCGGTCCTGCATCCTCCATGGCGTCCTCTTGTCCCTTTTTCTTCCCCTTCTTTTTCGGTTCTCGAACTTCCTCCTTGGCCGACTCGGCTGCGGCTTTGGCGGCTGCCGCTACCTTTCCTTCTCGATCCACCAACGCCTCCATCTCCTTTTGGACCGGATACTCGTCCATCTCGAAATAATGATTGCCCTTGTACTTGATCCCGACCCGTTTTCGCTTGATCCTGTCGAGCGACTCGGTCCGCGGTGGCAGCTTGATCAGACATCCAACGACATCCCCAGTCTTGAAAGACCGACCGTACCCCTTTGACCGAGAGATATGCACCTTGTCCCCTCCCACATCCCTTATACCATACGCATACCCATCCATCCCCACCGGCCCATCGAGAATCGCTTCTCTCCTTCCCCATCCTAGGCGGACATGTGCATTACCATGATCTCCGCCAACTCCTGCTCCTGAGCCTCGGTCGCCCAAGCCGCGCAGGATCTTGGCTTCATAGTACCATACACCTTCCCGGACTGCCACGTTGGTTCGAGCGGAGCGAAAACCTCGGTCGGTCGTAATGGTCGTTGCGGATGGTGACATGCGAAGAAAGTAAGGGCGGTCGGTCCAAGAGAGATGGACCCGTGGGCAGGTAGAGGGGCCGGGAATGGTTCGGTAGAAGGGGTAGTAAGAAGCTGGCGAGGGGACAGGAGAGGGTGTACATGCGACGTATCGAAAGCCTACTTGTCAGACCGCTCTTGTCCTCTAGGTCTCCATGTTAGCTCACCTTGCTTGTTCATGGGCAGATCAGGCCACAGGAAACACTCTTCTCCCGACGATGACCCATCTCCGCTATTGGGTGCCACCGCGCCTGTCCGAGCTTCCGTCAAAATCTCTTCATCCTTCTTCGACGAGCTGGGTATCGGTGTAGCGCTCTGGGACAAGTTTGAACGTGAAGGGCCGGGAATGGACAAGAGGTCGATGGGAAGGGGCGAAGCTGGCGAGTCGTGCGGTGCTTGATCAAGAGTGAATACCTGAGAGGGGATGGAAGGAGCCGGGGTCGAGGAAGACGCTCGAGAGGAAGCTCCAGGTGATAGCTTTCGCTTCTTGACCGCTGTCGACATGGAAAGGTGTTCGATATAACCTTTTGGTGTCGAGATTGTCGAGATTATGGAATTGGCTTTGACGCGACGATCTCTGCTGCGCCATGTGACAGCCGCGTGGCTGTGGAGATGAACACACACGGAGGGTTAACGGAGGATTAAATCCCCCGGCTCGGACAGTCGACGGGCCACGAAGAAGAGGATGGATGTATATATGTTCTGGCAACAAACCTCGTTCGAAGAAGGGCTCATTCCTTCGTACTGCTCCTTCTTCTTGCCATCTACCTCATCTAGCTCATCATCAACCATGGTCCAGCTCGCTCAAGACAACCCAAGCTTCGTGCTGCACGGTATCGAAGATGTCCGTTACGAAAGCGTAAGCCCCCCTCCTCCCTCCACTATCCCTCCACCTCACACTCGCCAGTTCAGATTAAAATACCTGGAGGAGTTTGCGCACTGATGCTCAGCGACCCGTTCCCGAGATTTCTGGTGACGAGGTTCTGATCCAAGTCGTCAAGACTGGTATCTGCGGAAGCGACTGTAAGTGCAGCTTTTCCTTGGGTGTACGCGGCAGCAGAGTTGTGTTGTGCTCATGGACAGGCCATTACTACGAGCATGGAAAGATCGGCAACTTTGTCCTTGAAAAGCCCATGTGTCTCGGCCACGAGTCTTCTGGAATCGTAGCCAAGCTCGGACCGGATGTACGAGAGTCCTCGGGATTGAAAGAGGGTTCCAGAGTCGCTCTTGAGCCTGGAATGTCTTGTCGAAAATGCGCAACGTGCAAAGCTGGAGCCTATGAGGTTAGTCCACCAGTCTTCGGCTAGATCCTGCTATACCTTGCTCCTCGCTACCGACACTTATTGTTCATTCTTGTGTGTGTGTGGAAACCACTAGAGAGTCGCACTGACGCCGCAGTTGTGCCAATTCATGAGCTTTGCCGCTACCCCTCCTTCCATCTACGGTACCCTCGCCAGATATTACGTTCTCCCCGCCGACCTCTGTCACCCTATCCCGGAATCCGTCTCGTTCGAAGATGGAGCGATGATCGAGCCCCTCGCGGTCGGTGTGCACTCTGTCGCCAACCTCGGCAAGTGCAAGTCGAACCAGGTCGTCGTGATCTTCGGATGTGGACCCGTTGGATTGCTGTGCATGGCGGTCGCCAAGGCGTTGGGAGCGAGGAGGGTAGTCGCGGTCGATATCAACCAAGAGCGATTGGACTTTGCCAAGAAATACGCTGCGACGGACATCTACACCCCTGTAAGCTGATAATCTCGAGATGAGCAAGGTCGTGCTGACGGGGAAAGGGACCGAAACAAGGCGATGAGGACCCCGACACGTACGCTGCTAGGAGCTCGGCAGAGTTGAGGAAGGCTTTGGACATCCCTGCGTTGGGTCGAGGTGGAATCGATCTCGCTATCGACGCTACGGGTGCTCCTTCTTGTATCGCCATTTCCCTCCACCTCCTCAAGCCTGCGTGAGTCCCTTCACCTCTGGCAAAATCCACTTGGACGGTGTTCGCTGACGTGCAGGGGTACCTTTGTCGCTGTCGGTATGGGAGCCAAGATGGACCTCCCCGTCTCCTTTTTCCAGATCATCACCAAGCAACTCCACGTCGTCGGTTCGTTCCGATACGGGCATGGAGACTACGAGTTTGCCATCTCCCTCGTCGAGCGAGGCTTGGTCGACCTCAAGCCGCTCGTCACTCAGCGATACGAGTTTACCGATGCATTGGCAGCGTTCAAGGCGACCAAGGCTGGAAAGGCACCCGACGGAAAGGCGGTCATCAAGTGCATCATCGACGGGCCAAAGTGAAGTCGAGGGTCTCGCCTCTAATTCGAGGAGGCATAATCTGCGCGAGTGCAAGGTCGAGTACATCAGTGTCAGTATCGAATGTGGACAATCTCTAGGTGATATATCTTGTCAAATCTCAAAAGCTGTCATGCATCTTCCTTTGTCCTGCTACGTCGGATTGGTACACACATACATGGCCTTTCACAACCCTAGGCGAGCTGTCCCGTTGCTCTCAGCTCGTCTTTGAAATCGCCCACGGCATCCGCAAATCCAGTTTCTACATCATCCACCTCGAACCCCTTGCCCAACGCATCGCTCGAATCGTAGTCCCCTGCCCAGGTCTGACAGATGTTGATGACCGCCTGGTCCCGCTTGTAGTCCACCAACTTGACCTTGTCCTCTCCTCCATGCTCCGCCCTACTTCATAAGCTCACTTGACCACACGATATATATGCCGACTCACAACGCTTGGACAATCTGCCTGGGAGTAATCTTGATACCAGGGATGTTGATTGTCCGTCCTTGGCCAGCGACAAAATTGCTCTCGGGCATACACATTGCCCAAGCGATATTGCGTACGACCGTCTTGCTCCGAGCGAGGTAGACTGCCATGTCGTCCATGATTGGATCGTCGGGCGAGTCGGCGATGGGGCATGTCGCTCGTTCGCCCTGGAGGGGTTCGCGGATGAGGCCAGAGATAAAGGATGACGCTGCGCTAGAGGGCTAGATCGTCAGCGATCGCTGTACCAGGTTGGGAGGCCAGCCTCTGTACATGTGTGGCAGCGAGGGTGGGAATGCTCCTTATAGAGGAGGGGGGCCGACGATCAGAGAAGGGTCGAAGACAAGTCGACTCACAGCACCTGATCGAATGGCGACAGTAGGCAGCCTCACCGACCTCGTGTCCAGATACCCCTTTCTCCCATAATCATACACATACATCTCCATGATATGCTTTTGCACTCCATAGCTCGTCTGCGGCATGGGCGGTGTATCGGCGGGTACGACGTAGCTCTCGGGCAGGCATTTCGGTCCGCCGTAGATTGCGAGGGAAGAGACAAAGACGTAAAGGGGTTTAGTCGATGTGGATTTGGCGTGGGCGTGAGTGGTCTTGAGGAGAGAGACGTGAGAGTCGAGGTTGACCGACCAGCCCAGTTCAAAGTTGGCCTCGGCGCCGCCTGACATGATACCACTGTTGCATCAGCACACCACCAACGATTGACCGAGGCGGGAGAAGAGGAGGGCAGGATGGAGAGGCAAGGAAGTTGAATAGAGGAGGCTGAGGAGGTATAGAAGGTGGACGTACTGAAGAGCGAAGACACCGCCGATGATCTCCCCCTCGAACAACCCCTTGACCTGCTCGGCGTCTCCCAAATCCGCTTTGACAGCTTTCAGCCGGTCTCCCTTCTCTCCAAATGTCGGTGGGGCTTGTATATCGGTAGTGATGATCTTGATATCTGGATAAAGCTTCAGACAGAGCTTGGTGAGCTCCTGTCCGACGTAACCTTCTCGTCAGCCGATCTCGAGGGATGATTTGGGAGGAGGAGGAAGGGAGGCAGGGAGGATTGACTGACCGCCTGCTCCTGTTATGAGAATCGTCTTGACATGAGAAGGGAGCTTCAGTGCATCGTATGTCGGTCCTGCCATCTTGATCTCCTATCGATGCGCGGTGTACAGATGATGATGAAGCGAGGGTCGACGGGAATGAGATGAAGCAAGCTGAGATATACGTCGTGGTCAGGCGGTTGGCGACGGTTTAGCGATTCTTCCGGCCCGGAGACAACTTGCACCCCGACATGGTCGTTGGCTATTTTGCTGGATAAGATAGCCAATAATCGATGCATATAGCCAAGAACCAGGCGAGCGTAGCCAACGAGTCGTTAGGTGTTGACTCTATGCATCGTGCAGAATAGGTAGGCTTGAGCCTGGAGGTCTCCGAGTAGCAAGACGGCAGCCGCTCCTCTCGCTCATGTCAACAAGCCAAGCCGAGAAACGAGAACGATGGTTAGATGAGATGTATGCATGCACTTCTCCGCAATCACCATCGACTTCTTGGTCTCACTACTCCCTCTTCGTGACGTCCGAAAAATCGCCTTTCTACACGTCTCGTCTATCGTCGACCAGTCTTGATGATACCAGCGCTGATCAGCTTTTGCACCTTGGCCGCAATCTGGTCCATCAGCTCCACCCTTTTGGCATTTGTCTGGACAGTAACGCACCGCAGGATTCTTCATGTGGTCCACCAACGCCTGAGGATCTTGCTGCGAGTCTGATAGAATTTCTACGCATCATCAGCACAAGGTCTCATCTGACATAGTGGGGAGCCTTACGTCGCATGATGGGATCGCTCATGATCTCCTGTACTTCAGGATCTCGCATGGCCCTCTCGTACGTCTGCTCGTCCGTCTCGCCTGCTCGTTCTGATTGCATCTCTTGCATGATGCTCGACATGTTGGTCTCCAGTTCACGAGTGTGCTGCATATCAGCGATCGCTTTCTGCATCATGCTCAATAAAAGAGGGTCACTCACCTTCTTTTCGACATCCGCCTCGGTGGCCTTTTGCAGAGTCTGCATAGCAGCCGAGTGCTCCTTCATGGCTTGTTGAGTCAACGCCTTTCGAATGTACGCCTTGATGAATGCCGGGTCGATAGCGATAGCTTGCTCGGCGTCCTTCAACGCCTCAGGCAGGGCGAGGAGCTTGGTGTATGCCGCTGCTCGGTTGTTATACGACTTGGCCTCGGTCCTTGATGTCAGCACAAATCTGCAAAACCGAGCAGGAGCGGATACTCACGGGAGACGCTTGATAGCCTCGGTGTAGTGCTTGACAGCGTCCGCATATTGACCAGCCTTGAAAGAGGTGTTACCCTCCTCTCGAGCCTGCTCAGCCTTGGCCGGGTCGATATACGCCTGCTTGTCCTTCTCGATCTTGGCCTTCTCGGACTCTCGGAGCTTGGTGAGGATGTCGGGGGTCCTGTGTTCGGTCAGGGATTTTTGGAAGTACTTGATGGCGTTCTCGAAGTCATCCTGTTTCAAGTACGCCGAGCCGATTCGTCCGAATGCCCTGAACGTCAGCGCTAGACGCAAATCATCTTCTTGCGAGTGAGACGTACTTGGCCAGCACCTTGTAGTCCGCTCGCAATTCCCTAGCTTGCTCGACAGCTTTCTCGCACGTCTCGATCGTCTTGGGGTAATCTCCCTGCTCAAAGTAGACAGCTAGCCTTCAGCAGAGCAACAGAGGGACGGACGAACAGGCGAGTTGACTCACCGCTCAGATTGGTAAGGTACGTCACGTCCTTGGGCCAAGTATCCCATGCCTTGCTATAGTGCTCGATCGCCTCGTCAAACTTCCTCGCCTTGTATGCGACATTTCCAGCTTGCTTTGCCTCGTCGGCCGCTTTCTTCGCATTCGCATCGTCGTCGTCGACGTCCATGGCGTCCTCCTTGGCCTCTGGAGCGGGTGTAGGCGTAGGTACAGGTGCAGGTTTAGACGCGGCCTGGGGCGCAGCGGGTGTAGGAGTCGACTTGGACGAAGAGGAAGAGGGAAGCGCTTGAGTTTCGGAAGCGGAAGATCCGCCCATTCCAGGTGGCATCTCGTTTGATCCCTCGGGTCGCTCCATCGCATCCTACACTCAGCATAACCTCTTTCTCAAGCCACGGCGAAGAGAGAGGGACTCACAATATCAATACCCATGGCCACACCGAGCACCGACAACATTCTCGGGTCCATCATCATGCTCTGCAAATCCCCCTTGCCGCCATTCGCCTGCAACTGCACAATCTTCTGCCTGAACGACGGGTCCTTCATCGCATCCCTCGTCTTTGGGTTATTCTCCAATTTCGCCATCAACCCAGGATCGGTAAACATCCTCCCGAGACCCATATCTGCTCCTCCGGCGAAAGGTCCGTTGCTGTCATTCTCCATGGCCTTCTTGACCTCTTCCAGACCTCGCTTGAGAACGTCGTTTGAAGGCTCCGCTTGGAGTCCTTCTTCGTAGGCCATTACAGCTTCGGGGTACTGTCGGAGACCGTGAAGAGCGGCGCCCTTTCGAGCGTGGCCTTTGGCAAAGGAGGGGAGGATCTCGATACACTGCGGATCAGCGACAGCTCAAGCGGGTTTGAAGAGGGGGACCAGAAGAAGGGGAGAGGGAGGGTTTGGATGACTCACCTTTTCAGCATCATCGAGTGCTCCTTGCCAATCCCTCAGACCGGCTTTGGAAGCTGATCGGTTGGAGTAGAGCACATGATTCGAGCCATCGAGAGCGATAGCGTCCGAGTAGAGCTTGGAGGCGGAAGCGTAGTCTTTGGCCGAGAAGGCTTTGTTGGCCTCTGCTTTGATCGCTGCTGCCTGACCCAGTCAGCTCTGACATCTGGTTCACCCAAAGCGACAAGTCGACTCACGTCTGACATGTTAATTTGCGCTGTTTTGGTTCTGAATGGGCTGCGATGTCGACAGACGCAAGTTGCAAGATGTTGGGAGGAATAGGTCCAAGATGCCAGGTGCTTCGCTGAGATTCGAGAAACGCAGATCACAATGCATGCATGACATTGCAACAAAGGCGGAAGTGACCGCCAGACTTCCTACTTTCCCACGATACATATCGAGCACGAAACGCGAACATGAACCTATAGACGCGACGCGTTTTGCCATTCTCTACCTCATATATCTCATCTTTGATCTACCCACCCATCCTTCCCGACCCATCCTATACATCTGGCATCATGGCGGACATGTCGACTCAAGATGCGGGCATGGTCCTTGCAGATGACCTTATGCGAGATCGAGCACGTCAATTCGTCGAATTTCTCGACGACGATGTGAGTTTCTATCTCGCTATTTTCCGATTGAGCGACCAGCTCATGGGCAGACGCAAGCCAACTACAACTATCGAGAGAGCATCAAGAGGATGTTGGACAATGAGCAAGTGAGGTTGATTGTCAACTTGGACGATCTGCGAGACTACAACAGGTCGTATGCCGATGGGTGAGTGGAGCAACCCAGTTGAGATGGTTGGACAGATGCTCATGGTAGATTGCTGTTGCAGCCGACTTCGTATCTGCCCCCTCTTGATGCGGCTTTGTCGCAGCTTGTACAAGCCTTGCACGATCCGGCAAAGCACAAGATAGGCGGCAACGAATGTGAGTGGGCTTCGCTGAAGGATGAGACACCCGCTGATGAGGTAGACTATGTTGGTCTGAGGGGATCGTTTGGACAGCAGCATTGCAATCCCAGGACATTACGCTCTCACCAAATCGGCAAGATGGTTTCCCTAGAGGGTATCGTTACTCGATGTGAGTCGCGAGCTATGCACCCAATTGGATCATCGCTGATGTACAGGCTCCCTGGTCCGGCCTAAAATGCTCAAGTCGATCCACTATTGCCCTCCGACCCAAAAATTCCACCAACGATCATACCATGACGCTTCCATGATCGCACCCTCGTCCGCTCTCACCGGTTCGACCACCGTCATCCCGCAAGACGACGGTGAGGGAAACCCACTTCTCATGGAGTACGGTCTGTCGACTTTCCGGGATCACCAAACGATCAATATCCAAGAAATGCCAGAACGAGCCCCGGCAGGTCAGCTACCGAGAGGTGTCGAGGTAGTCTTGGCGGATGATCTTGTGGATTGTTGTAAGCCTGGAGATCGGATCCAGATGGTGGGAGTGTACAAGTCGTCGGGTGGTGGACAGTCTTCCAGGGGTTTCGTGTGAGTCGATAAAGTATACGGGCAAGAGCTGGACTGACGAGTAGAACCCAAATCATTGCCAACAATGTCATCCTCTTGTCGTCGAAACAAGGTGGTGGAATCGCGCAGACCCCCTTGACCGATACCGATATTCGAAACATCAACAAGCTCTCGAAAAAGCGAAACATTTTCACCCTCCTCTCTCAATCGCTCGCTCCGTCCATTTTTGGCTCGGATCACATCAAGCAGGCCATCCTTTTGTTGCTGCTCGGTGGAGAAGAGAAGAATTTGAAGAATGGAGCGCATATTCGAGGAGACATCAACGTCCTCATGGTCGGTGATCCGTCTACCGCCAAATCGCAAATGCTCCGGTTTGTGCTCAACACGGCTCCTCTAGCGATCGCTACAACGGGTCGAGGATCCTCCGGTGTCGGTTTGACCGCTGCTGTGACTACCGACAAGGATACGGGAGAACGTCGACTCGAAGCTGGAGCAATGGTGCTCGCCGATCGAGGTGTGGTGTGTATCGACGAGTTTGACAAAATGTCCGAGGTCGATCGAGTCGCTATACACGAAGTGATGGAGCAACAGACGGTCACCATTGCCAAAGCTGGTATTCACACCTCCTTGAATGCTCGATGTTCCGTCATTGCCGCTGCCAATCCGATCTACGGTCAATACGACGTTCACAAAGACCCTCACAAGAACATCGCTCTTCCCGACTCGCTCTTGTCTCGTTTCGATCTCTTGTTTGTTGTGACCGACGATACCGAGGAACAGCGGGACCGACAAATCTCGGAGCATGTGTTGAGGATGCATCGCTACCTTCAGCCTGGAGTCGAGGAGGGTACACCGCCCGTGGAGAATCTGATCCAGCATCTCGACGTTGGGGGAGACGAAGCCGAGTCGAGGGTCAACGAGACGCCAGTGTTTGAGAAATTCAACCCGTTGTTACATGGTGGTGTGACTACGACCTCGGGTCGAGGTGTCAACAAGCGAAAAGAGGTGCTCGCCATTGCATTTGTCAAAAAATATATCCAATACGCCAAGTCTCGATGTCACCCGACTCTCACCAAGGGCGCTGCCGATTGGATTGTGGGTGTCTACTCGGGTTTGCGAAACGACGATTTGGCTGGAAACCAAAAGAGGACTTCGCCGTTGACGGCACGTACGCTCGAGACGCTCATTCGACTCGCTACGGCCCATGCAAAGGCTCGGCTGAGTCCAAAGGTCGACGAGAGGGATGCGATGGCTGCCGAGGAGATTTTGAGGTTTGCGCTGTTCAAAGAGGTGCTCAAGGCGACGAGGAGAAAGAAGAGGAGGCTGAACAATGGTCAGCTTGTCGATATGGCGAGTGATGAAGAAGAAGACGAAGAGGAGGATGAGCAAGAGGCGGAAGTCGAAGAAGAGGAGGGAGTGGCAAGGGGTGGAGAGAGGGAGACGACCAAGTCGCAGCGACAAAAGGAGGCGACGAGGGCGAGGAGGGAGGCTCGACCTGCACCGAGGCAGCGCGGGGCGGCTCGAGGTGGTGATGGGGACGACAATGCGCCAGGCGGTGCGAACGGTAACGGAGCCGGAGACGACAACGACGATGTCGATATGGAAGGTGCTGAAGCGTTGCTCGAGGCCGATGCAGACGCAGAGGGAGAACGGGAGGACGACACGGCCGAGATACCTCAAGCTCGACTCGATCTCTTCCGAGAGCGACTGGACGAGGTGTTCACGACGAGTGTAGGGGCAGAGGGGATGGTCGAGCTGAGTGAGCTTGTGCCGCTCATTAATGAGGGTTTGGAGAATGAGCAAATGTTTGGGACGGCCGAGGCGAGGAGGGCAGCTGGGAAGATGCATGATAGAAACGAGATCATGTTGGCCGATGGGGTGGTCTACAAGGTGTAGAGGGTTAGATGTCTAAAGGGATCTTGGTAGCTACTTGGTGTGTCTATTGATTTTGTATGCAGTACGAATTCGGTCTATGCTTTAGCGGTGAAGGGAAACGAATTGACGAGATGGAAGAACGAGGTGGAAGCAGGCTTGACCGGTATATCGCGGTATCGGAGACACCGGTCCGATTTCACCGATCCGCTCGCCCCTCGACAACACAAAAGCTCGAGCGTTCCGTCCACCTTGACTTTGAACATCTTACCTTTCCACCCTTCACACTACATATATCTTGCTCATTGGACCCCAACGAACCATGTCGAACGGCTACTTAGAGTCTCTTTTCTCGCTCAAGGGCAAGACAGCTCTGTACGTAGCTCTCTCCTCATACTTCTTGGCCCATCAACCAACCCTTCCTATACGCGACTTGACCCGCTCGGATTTCCTGTCAATTACCCCTTCATCGACCGCATTCTTCCCATTATCTATCCTTTTGTCTCTCAGCGCCTGACGCTGACGTACAGGGTGACTGGTGGAACCCGAGGTATCGGAGCCAAGATCGCCCTCGCTCTCTCCAAAGCCGGCGCCGATCTCGTCCTCGTTCAACGGAACACCACCAACACTGGGACTCAAGAAGCCATCGTGGCTGCTGGAGGAAAGGCGGATATTGTCGTCTGTGATCTGGCAGATGCAAAGTCGGTGGAGGGACTGATACCCCATGTTACAAAGGAGTTGGGGAGGACGCTGGATATTGTCATCAACTGCGGTACGTTCTCTTCTCACCGTCGAGTCGCGCATCCCTCGTGCTTTCACAAAAACATCCCTTCCCACTGTAATACCTACTGCACAGTCTTCTGGCAGGCTGTTGCGATCATCCCATATGCCTTCTTTGTTCTACGAGATCTCGGACGTGCCGCTGACAACCAGGTGGTATCCAACGCAGACACCCCGTCGAAAATTTCCCCACCGACGACTGGAACGAGGTCGTTCAGGTCAACATGAACACCGTGTTTACCATCACCCGAGATGCCGGACACCATATGCTCGAGACTCGAGGCGGTGTCGCAGGGGAGGAAGCGCCCAAGGAATTCAACAAGAATGGAAATGGAAAGATTATCAACATTTCGTCGTTGGTCGCTTTCCAGGGCGGGCTCAATGTCGTCGCGTACGCTGCGGCCAAGCATGGTGTGCAGGGAATGGTGAGTTTGCCCCTCCTCGGTGTTCCTCTCTGTCCCGATATGACAATCTTGTATGACTATGGATGAAGCTGACATGCCAGGTCAAGGCGTTCTCGAACGGTTGGGCTTCCAAGGGGATCAATGTGAACGCTATTGCTCCTGGATACATTGCTACAGATGTGGGTCGCTCAGTCCCATCCTCCGTCTCATGTCGCCTGGCTATGCGGATGTACATCGCTCGGAAGTGTCGCCTACCGCTCGACCACCCCTTTCGACCTACTTCTGCATAACGATCGAGCTGACTCTACAGATGAACGAAGCTCTCATCGCTGACCCGATTCGATCGAGGCAGATCCTGGAACGGATCCCAGCCCAACGATGGGGCTCAGGAGAGGACTTCGAGGGGGCTGTCGTGTTTTTGGCTTCGAGAGCGTCAGACTATGTCTCTGGAGAATGTATAGTGGTTGACGGTGGATGGATGGGCAGTGAGTCCTTTCCTCCCTCTTGTGCACTATCGCTGTCGCTGACGATTCAGGATAATCTCGTCGACTGGATTCGGCTGTAGTCGAGACGAGGGGGACTGGCGACGGATCACAGATTGTCACATGGATATATGCACTTGCTATGACGATCCAACCGTTCCTTACCTCCAACGACATGGAAAGATAGCTTGCTCATGGGTTAGTCACCAGTCAACACGCCATCTCATCCCCATTGCTTCGCCATCAGATCTAGACGGTTTGAGATCCCACATGTCCGCCTCTTGATCATCGCATGGCCAACGCCTGAATTTTGCTCGACCGGAATCAGCTTGTCGCCCCAAACACCGGTAAGAGATGGGATGTGGAATGGGGGCTGAAGAGGCGTCCAAAAGTCGTATCGATACGACATCAACGTGGCCTATGCGAGACATGCTGTCCGGGTTGTGGGATTTATGGGATGAAACGGGTCGTCTGTGAGACGTTTCGGGGACGCTGGAAGCTCCCGTCATGGCATGAGCGTTTGACGTCGATAAATGCCTTGGCCTGAGTGATCGACATTCGGAATGACAGATCTGACCTGCTTTCTCATGATGAGCAGACGTTGCTGTTCGAGCTTGCGTTTTGGCTCCGCTTTCTGCGGATTCATACAGACGCGTTGGCAGCTCATGTCCTTCCACTGGGTCCAGGACGCGAAGTGTCCTTGATGGAGGATTTCGGTCACCCGTTACACACACGTCGTAACTATGAAGCTTTCACCTTGACATTTGGCTAGATCTCTGCGATCCACGTCTCCATATCCCGACATGCTAGGAACCAAGAACAACGATGATAGCTCAGGTACCGACGGATGTCTCGTTGTTCAAGTTGGTTGGTCCAAAAGGGCAATTAACTTGGGCAATGGGATGGGACGCGCAGAAGACTTTGGGTCTTTGACCAGTTGACCTTGTCTCTTTTGTTTCCCGCTTGCCAACCGCCTTCCCGATGCACGCGACTGCCAGATGCTCTCGTACTCGGACAGGATACTCGTATGCTCAAAGCTGTTTCTCGTAACCCAAAAAACCCTTGTCGTTCTCGTGCTGAAGGGCAGGGGTCTCAGTTCGAGGTGTACGATAGCGCTGCCGAGAATCCACGGGCAATGTTTTGTTCCCCCCTCGACTTGAGCCCCCGTATTACCCAATCCAGCTACGCATGCCCTGGTCGCTTCCCTTGGACTCGCGGAGACAAGCATGGGTGCATGGGAGAGCGTTCTCGAGAGCATTACCTCGCTTTCCCAACCCTCGAGCCAAGGGGTCTTGAACCCAAATAGGATCTTTTGCAACCTGATGCTCTGGGTTTATGCACTAGCTGGACGGACGGGCCAAACTCTACCCATGTCGTAGAGTGAGCGTCAGCGGCTCTTCCACCGCGAGCAGAGTCGGTGTCAGCTCGCTCGGCTTGCCTTCCCCCTTTCGTTGTTGGTGACCCTGTATCTCGAGAGGATAGGAACTTAGCTTGGATATCCCCCTTGGTTCCTTCCTTCGACCAGCAGACGAAAGAGAACGAGCGACAGTTGGGAAGGAGAGACACAGAGTCCGGGTCGATGAAGGGGCAGAGCAAGCTTTGCACGCTTTGCATCACCTCGAACCTCGAACCAAACGGAAAACCAAGCTATTCCCCCCTTGACTTGTTACACTACTTTACTACACCTCTTCCGCCTGGACCTTTCGAGACTAGCAACTGTTTCCGCCCGGCATCGCTTTCGCTTTGGGATAACCTTGCGTTGCTTTCTTGTCAAAGTTTGAGTCGGACCTATACGATCTACGAGGGGGAAAGGCAGGATCAAGAAGGTTTCGACGCGGTCACAACCCCCGCTTTTACATCGCATCTCTACTGTCTGCCTGTCTATCTCTCTCTCTCTCGAGACACTGGACAACAACATCCCTCCCTGTCTCTTCGACTCTTGTCTCTACCATCCTCGACATCGACTCGCTACAGCATATCGACGAGTGCGCGTGCTCTCCCAACATCGCTATCTTCACCAACAAAGACACATCTATCCCTCAATCCGACGTCTCGAACTCATCTGCGACGCGACAATTGTCTATCACTGGCAAGGCGAATAGGACAAGGAGAAAGTGGACATCTAGGAGAGATACATAGACATCTGCGAGTGCCAATAACCAACAAGTGAGCAAATCCTTCTTTCGTGAGGTTCGATC
>JALPCD010000334.1:0-14805 GCA_026538415.1 Cryptococcus sp. GC_Crypt_1
ACCTGACAGTACGACCTGTATATGTAGGGGAAAGAAGTAGCGCTCCTCGGCGCCCTCTCGATAATCTCCTCGATCAGGCCCAAATCCACATTCTCCAAAAGCGAGGTGGATGCGGAAAGGGCGGAGAGCGTCGACGAGGAGATGTATGCACTCTGCGCCTCGAAAGAGGTCATCAGATACCTATTCACCCCTCTCGCGAGGCCAAGACAAGATGTATGCGATATACAATACGTGTAGAGCGAAGTGTCAATAGTCGAATCCAGCTCGAAATCTCGTGACGCGACATCGAGCTGGTCATTCTCGACGTGTTAAGTTACCTACTATTCATATCTCCCTATCTTCTTATTCCGCATATACCGGTAGACCACGGCACCCAACGACGCTGCAAGAAGCTTGGAGGAGGATAGCCAATATTCAGCATGTCGGAACAGAACTTCTCGGCCGCGTTGGCGACATGGAAAGGTGGGATGGCTGCCCCTCCCCCTTCGTTCGATAAGATCCCGCTCATCATGCAGAAATCAACCTGTCCGAGCTGCAAAAGTCCCTGGACTCGACCGCACTGGAGCTCGTCGATAACCAAAAGGAAAACATGGTAGGGAGGAAGAAGCTAGCCGAGCAGACAAGGGGTATGTTTTGTCCCCTTCTCCCCTCCTCCCTTCAGTCGGAATTCACTTCGGGTTGCTCCTCTTTCCCTCGAGAAAAACAGAGAAACAGGGCTGACCTATGCCAGAGTTCAAGAAGATGCCGGAAGATCAGGAGAAGTTCACCGCGATCAAAGGTCTTCTCAAAGCCTACCAAGGCGAGATCGACTCCCTCACTCGCCGATCGAAGATGTCGGAAACCTCCTTCCTGAACGTTTACAAACTCCTCTCGGATGCGCCAGATCCTTACCCTCTCCTCGACGCAGCAGTGGATCAGACTGTGAAGGTAGCCGAGGCGAGGATGATGGACAGCGAGATGAAGAGGTTGAGAGAGGAAACTGCGGATCTGAAGAGGCAGGTCGGGGAGATGGCAACTGTGGAGAATGCAAAGAAGAAGGCGGAGAAGAGGGCAGACGAGCTGGAAGAAAAGGTGAGTAGGAATGTCTGAGGAGATCAGGAGTACCTGGGAGTGGCACTGATGGGTCAGATGAACGATATGATCGGAGAACGGGTGACCCAAAAGGAGAATGAGCTGAATGCCGAGTATGACGAGCGGTTGAGGAATTACGAAGAGAGGTAAGGCCAAGAGAGCACCCTCCCCATCTCCACGAAGCTGATAAAATCAGGGAGAAGGATTTGCAGAGACAGGTCCAGACCGCTCGAGATCAGCTTCGGGACTTGCATACTTCGAACGAGAGTACGCAGGCCAAACTCCTCAGCGCTGGCGAGAGGCAGGGTGAGCATGCGTGCTTGAGTCAGGGGCGTTCGCTGACAAGAACAGAGCAAGATGTCGCTGCGAGGTTAGCAGAGCTGGACATTGTTGCTGCGGATCTCACAAGGGCGAATGAGCGAGTAGCCATTGTCGAGAGGCGGAATGTAGGTCGCTTCCACTCGATTCAAGCTGACAATGCAGGAGCTATTGCGATCCGAGATCGAGTCTGTGCGAAGTGGATCCGCTCAGGCTGAAAGGTACGCTGTTCTACAATGGCTTTCGTCTTGGCCAAGCTGACGTACAGGGTAAAGACGCTCGAGTCGCAAATCAGCGAACTCGAGGCTGAAGCATCCCGCCTGCTGCGTGCCCTCGACTCGCTCAAAGAATCTAGAGCCGAGGTCGAACAACAAGCCAAGAAACGAGCTGAGGAATCCGCCAAGGAGATCGCGACCCAATCGTCGGAGATTGACAGCCTGAAGAGCAAGGTGAAACAGTTTGGAGACTACGACGAGATCAAGCGAGAGCTAGAGATCATGAAAGTACGTCACTATTCGTTTTCTTTGCTGACAGCAGTATGTTGAATTTGCCGGTACAGACTTTGCAGATGACGAGGTGCACCTCCCAGATCCCAACGCAGACGTCGCCAACAAGGAGCTCGGTAAAACGTTGGAGAACTTGCTCGTCTCGAAGAACAGGAGGCTATTGGAGGAGTTGACCAAGCTGAGGGTATCGTGGGAGGAACTGTCGGCCCAGCATGCCAAGTCGGAGGATACTACGGAAGGCCTACAGGCAGAGGTTGCTAGGCAAAGGGGATTGAACGAAAAGCTGGAGAACGACCTGATGAGTCTGAACAAGGAGGGCGGGGAGAAGGGTATCTCTACGCCAAAGGTCGGATTGGCGGGTCTGGATATCGGTGGAAAGGTGGTGAGTAGCGCTTGCGCCTGCTGGACTCTGCTGATGAGCAGGATGGACGAGCTTCTCCTGCTGCTGCCAATGGCGATACATCGATCCTTCCTATCGTCACTAGTCAAAGAGACCGATTCCGCCAACGGAACGCCGAGCTGGAGGAAGAGCTACGGAAGCAGTTCGAGAGCATTTCTGACCTTCGAGCCGAGATCAAATCGCTGCAAGCCGACAACCTCAAGCTGTACGAGAAGGTCAGGTACATGCAGTCGTACCGAGACGGAGCAACGTCTGTACCAACTGCTGGACCAAGCGGGACGAGCGGTGGATCTATGCTCACGGGTGTGATGAGGAGTAGAGAGGACGATATCGGCAAATACAAGGACAAGTACGAAGAGAGCATGAACCCCTTCGAGGCGTTCAAGGGAAGGGTGAGTCGAGCTGGAAGAGGAGAGCTGACAGTGTAGGAGGCACAACGTGCCATACAAGCTCTCAACCCGCTTGAGAGAGGGGTATTCGCTCTGACCAGGGCAATCATCGGCAACAAGCGAGCGAGAAGTCTGTTCATACTGTATGCTGCTTCTTTGGTGAGTGATCAACCCAGCTGGAGGAGCAACGCTGATCACACAGCACGTCTTGATTTTGCTTGTGGTTTACAACACTATGGCCGCAAGCGATTCGGCTGATCATGGTGCCATCAAGATTCAGCCGATACACTAGGTTTGGACCGGATAATGAATCTCGCGTTTATCATGTTCATCTCGTATGTATACTATGCACAACTAGTCGACTGCCGCCCTTTTGCGTGTCATCTCGGCCCGTCCACCCATGTTGTCAGACTGCTAGCGTTGAGATATCATTGCCCGAACTTCGCCAATCGACGTCGTCGAATCTCATCTGAATCATCAGCTACATGCATGATCGAGGTTCGGCCCCGCTCACCTGGCGATAGCTCCTCCACTGGAGCGTCATCTTCCTCTTCGATCTCCTCCTTGAACTTTGAGCCAGATGCCGGTGCAGCTACCGCAGTCGAAATAGGTGAAGCAGCTGGTACAGCTGGACTCGGCAAGGGTCTCCTTTGAATCGGCTTCTCCTTTGGTTCCAGCTTGGGCGCAACCCAGTCTGCCGGGAGATCGTCCATGCTCGCCTTCAGAGCCGCCTGGAGAGCTGCGTCCTCGTCGTCGTAGCTTCGACTCTGCTGAATGAAATCCATAGGTGCTCCGTCTTCCATCTGTCGATATGAGCCGATCGCATCGGTGTCTCGATCCAGCTCTTCGTCTTCCTCCTGTTCGTCCATGGCGAACGTCCCGGTGTGATCGTCAAGTACATCTGTCAAAGGGGTTCGAGCAGGGTTTCGAGGAGGTCGAGCGGGCTGAGAGGTGTCGGTAGACTGTGGGTCGATGAGGTCTGGTTGTCGTTTGGTTCGACGAGGGGGAGTAGAGGAAGGTCCAGCGATGTTCGATGGGTCGACGGAAGTTTCATCGGGGTTGCCGAGAGCGTGAGAGGCTGAATTCAGCTATGAGACTACGCACGATGACCGTACTCACAGCCGGAAATGTTCGCAGTGGTCCCGCCTGACACACCCGACCTAGAGACGGGTTCTCCCAGCATCGCCGCCATCCTATCCGCCTCTGACTCTGGCAAGATCCCATATCCTCCATCTCCCCACCCTCTTCCTTCCGACAATTCTTGGTCCTCTTGCCCTCCCGAGGTGGCTCTTCTGACGCAAAAGACCGAATAGCCTTCTTGCTCCGCTTGGGTGAGAACCATTCGCAGGTAGGTTGGCGAGATCCATTGAGGTCCGTCAGCGTGGAACGAGTTGAGATTGTACCATCGCTTGGTAGGACTGCCGGTTGAGGAAGGGATACCGAATCGTCGGAGAGGAATCCAGTGGTTGGCGAGATGGAGGATGAAAGCTCCTTGGTCCCTGATGATCAGCTTGGAGCCAATCGCAAAAGCATGGGTTTACGCACTCTGGTCGATCTTGATACGGCTTCATAGCTTCTCCTCTCCATCGCACGAGCGCCAGATCCCACACTTCCATCGCTCTCTCAAGGACCGAGATGGAGAAATAGCCCGTATCATCGTAGTTGTAGGACTTTTTGTTCTTGTTGTTCGTAGCGAGCGCGGCGTTCTCTGCTTGATCCAGCCTGTCTGATCAGCGTGCGTACGTCTACAGAGCGGGAAAGCAGCTCACCTTCTCGCAACATCTGCCAAGTCGAATTCGGTATACGTATGCTGCTGAAGCAGGTTGTTTCTACATGATGAGCTGTGTTGCTGGAGATAGGGTTGATAGGGGTTGAGGAAGGACGCTTACAAACAGTGCTGAGCGCAGAGTTGCGAGCCAGCTTCTTGCCGTTCGTGGAACATGTCTTGTGGCATCAGCATCTGACCCCAAGTACTCGACTCACAAGGAACCAAATCCATGTTGAGACACGCGTTTTGTGATAAAGGGGTGAGGAAGTAGAGATGAGCAGCAAGTCAAGTTGTCCCCGATACCAACAGGTTGAACCGCAGATCCACCCGGGGATTCGTGCAGAACATACTGTAAGCATTATAGATGCAAAAGACCGCCGCTCTTTCACAGGCTTGAAATGCCCGTGTAGCTCAGCGGTAGAGCGTTCCTTTCGTACGTAATCAATCACGTAATTTACGGGAGGGAAAGGCCGCCTGTTCGACCCAGGTCTCGGGCACTTTTTATGTCTCCTCTACCAGTTAGCCATTAAGAGAAAGATTCTTCCCCCTGCCTTTTGGGTGAGGGAATGACCGATCATCTTCGGCCATGCTGACCCCATCTGCTGTGGTACCTTGGCCCACTTCGATATCTGCATGAATGCATAGGTAACATAGTACTTTCTTGGTCTTGGTCCCACTTCGACGACTACTCGACAGCAGACGTATTATTCCCCTGAGCGACCCTTCTCGCTTGCTCGCGACGTTTCTTCTCTCGGTGAGTCTCCGCGGCGATGAGATATCGGTCTCGCAAAGTGTTCCTGATAGCGTTCTGTGTCGGGATCCAAGCCGGCCAGTTTGACGGATGAAGGGGGTCGAGGAGCCAGTTCTCGACGAGGTGTTTCTCTCCTTTTTGGCTCGCTTCTGCCCAGGCTACACCGACTATCGTTGGCATCCGGACCGCCAAGGAGCACGATCGACTCACCATAGGCCTCGAACAAATCACCGAGGAGCTTCTGTGAAGCGAGACCAATCTTTGAGCGATGTCGCACAATGTGGTGCAGGCGATAGGTCCATCCCAAGTTTCCAAGCGTTGTCTTCCGCATGAGGTGCTTTCGAAGGCGCTGTTTGTATGTTCCGCAAAGAGTAAACCCACTCACAGAAATGTCTTCGTTAGCACCGTTGCTGCCCATCATTGTCCACACCGCTTCCATCGTCACGTAGTTGATGTCCCCATCCCCTATCGTCTCGTAGTAGTTGAGGCAGTCGAGCTCCGGTGTGCCGTGCGAATAAAGGAACCACGCAAGCAACCGATGAGTCGTGGCTCGCCGCAGGAGGACGGGAACATGTAGACGTGGTAATTGCATAAGTCGTCTGTATTCCGACTACTGCGAGGAAAGACCTCGGGGTCCCAATAGTCGTTCATCAACTCTCGATGGCTGAAATGATAGGGTATCGATCTCGTCCGGCGACAAGTCCGGGAAAGCTCGGTGATCAGGAGCAGAGCTCAGAGGACGAGCCATGCTCCCGCGATCTGACAGTGGGGAAACGAGCATTTGGCAAAAGGGGAATGTTTGTGTGCATGGCGAAGTGAACGGTGGATGGGATAGATGGGCGATGTAAAGTGATGGAGAAACACGAGGAAGCGACGCGGGGCAGCGGTCCGTATTATTTGTTCTTGTACTCAACCGTTACCTCTCAACTTTCTCTTCCGTTTCAGTCACCATGAACGACCCATCATCAGCGATCAACGTAGCTCCACCTCGATACCTACTCGACTCCGACTCGGATGAAGAAGAAGGAGGAGAGGTTTACGGCGTCGCTGGTCCGTCACGACCGAGAGTTCGAGCGCACTCGCAAGCGTTCACTATTCAGCAGCTCGGACCCAACGCTACCTACGCCAATGTACTGCTCGGCATTGGCCAGTCGGGGAGATACATGTCGAGGAAATATGGGCCTGGAGAGTCGAATGTCACGCTACGACTTGGAGAGGACAAGGTTGGGGAGGGCTTTCAGATTGGATCAACCCTTCTGTTGGCGATTGACGAGGTGGAGAACGAGGAAGTGTGGGACACGGCGAGGAAGCTACTCGCAGAGATACAGAGTGATTCATGGTGAGCTTGTGCACCCGTCTATCCTCATGAGTCGCGTCTGACGGATAGGACGGTTGTCACAACCCATCTTCCAGCAATGTACATCCCTCAACCTGGATCTCCATCACCCAAGACCCCTCCCATCCGCTACATATCGACAAAGCCCATTACCCTCCCCTCGGGCGTCGCCAAGTTGGAATCTCCCAACTACGTCAATGGGCTTGCCGCTGCCCTCATGTCGCTCGCCGTTCACCCTTCCTCCCCTCGACCACCGGTGACAATACTATCCCTTCCTCTTCCCCTTTCGCATCTACACACTCACGCCCTTTCTCCGGCTATCGCGTCGTGTATACCGGATCTGAAGGGTGCTTTGGAGCAAGGACAGAAGGACTCGTGGAGAGCATGGGACGAGAAGGACGATGAGCCGTTCGAGGCGCTTGGTATGGGAGCTGGGAGGAAGAGCAGGAAGGGGTTGAACAAGGAAGAGGTCTCGAGCATGTACATGTAACGACCTTGACGATGGAGATGCACCTCGTGCTCATATCCTGTTCGAGCTCTTCTAGCACTGCTCGTCCTTGATTTCGCGTCGAGGCGTTGGGCACAATCAACATCATGGCAGAGTAGAGATGTAGGTGCAAGCAGCCAACCCATTGAGGATATAGGTGCAAGCAATTAAATCATTGAGAATCACCCAAGCGTCGCTAGAGCTGCCTTCTGATTCGGTCTCTCCGCCTGCTCGTCACGAGATTCCACCATGGCCAAGCTAAACTGTTCATTTCGATTATGTAGGGCTATTCGAAAACGCGCCAGTGTTGTTACCTCGCGGCGCGAGTAATCCCGACCCTTCACCCTCGCGTCTATCGACCCGACGAGCAGGACAAACGGAAGCAAGTCCGCCTGGAACATCGCCTGGGAGAGGGCGGAGACTATACATCCGGGACAATGCATGTTGCATAGCAGCTGCCTGCTGTAAAGCGAAGCAAGATCAAGCTGGGTCGGACCTATTCGGCGCTGTCAAAGCCATTTCGAACAGCCTATGCCTTGCACCGACCAAAGCCGATACCGCTTTGGGTGTTGATTTTGCCACCACACCCCAGCGCTTCCCTGCCCAGCTCTTGACGTTGACCTGGTCATTTGATAGATTCGAAATCAGTCTTCCGTCTCGGACACCTCGGAACTTGGCCTGCATCCACCTTTTGCGCGACCTATATATGCCCATATCCTGCTCGAGCGAGGATGTCTCCATTCACCTCTCCCACCTACCTCACTGCTCATAGACACCCTTTTGTCTCTCGTTGCCATCCCATCAGCCTTGTGAGTTGCGTTTGAGACCGGCAACCTGCCCTACCCGAGTGTCATCTACCTTGCTCCCTTCCTCCCTCGCGTGACCTATTTCTTCTTCCTACTCTACTTTCAATCTGCCAGAACACCCAACTGACTAGACAGCTACAATGCCTTCCAAACCTCAACAACACCACGACGAGCATGAGTTTCTCGGTAAAGAGCTAAAGTACTTTTCTCAAGCCGGTTTCGACCTGGACAGGATCCACATCAAGGTGAGTTTTCCCCGCCCTCACGTCTCGTCGCGTGGCTGATGGTCCAGAGGAATGCTCCTATTGCTTCGCTGTACGAAGATGCCATCCTCAACGAAGGCGCCGTCATCTCCTCCAACGGAGCTCTGATCAACTTCTCGGGAAAGAAGACTGGTCGATCGCCGAAGGACAAGCGAATTGTCTTTGAGGATGGAAGCAAAGACGATATCTGGTGGGGACCTGTCAACATCAAGATGGAGTGAGTCGCAGTCTGAATTGGGAAACACGCGCTGATGGCAGCGAGCACACCTTTGAGATCAACCGAGAGCGAGCCATCGACTACCTGAATACTCGAGAAAATGTCTACGTCTTTGACGGTTTCGCCGGATGGGATCCCAAGTACCGGATCAAGGTCCGAGTCATTGCCTCTCGAGCCTACCACGCTCTTTTCATGGTGAGTCGTGGATCAACAATTCCTCGCTGACTTGCAGAACAACATGTTGATCCGACCCACCGCCGACGAGCTTGCCAACTTTGGAGAGCCCGACTTTATCATCTACAACGCTGGACAATTCCCCGCTAACCGATTCACCACCGGTATGACTTCGACCACCTCTGTCGAGATCAACTTTAAGCGAATGGAGATGGTCATCCTCGGTACCGAGTACGCTGGAGAGATGAAGAAGGGAATCTTCTCGGTCATGCACTACCTCCAACCCGTCAAGTTCGGTCAACTCTCCCTCCACTCCTCTGCCAACCAAGCCAAGGGCGACAATGGCGATGTCACCTTGTTCTTTGGTCTCTCTGGTACCGGCAAAACAACCCTATCCGCCGACCCCAACCGACTTCTCATCGGAGACGACGAGCACGTCTGGTCCGATACAGGTGTGTTCAACATTGAGGGTGGATGCTACGCCAAGACGATCAACCTGTCGGCGGAGAAGGAGCCAGAAATCTTTGGTGCGATTAAGTTTGGATCGATCCTGGAAAACGTCGTCTACAACCCTGCCGACCGAGTGCCCGACTACGACGATGTCAGCATCACCGAGAACACTCGATGCGCCTACCCTATCGAGTACATTCCCAACGCCAAGATTCCTTGCATTGCCGACCGACAACCTTCCAACATCATCATGCTCTGCTGCGACGCTTTCGGTGTTCTCCCGCCCGTCTCTAGGTTAACGC
Source organism: Cryptococcus sp. GC_Crypt_1 (assembly GCA_026538415.1). Taxonomy (NCBI): domain Eukaryota; kingdom Fungi; phylum Basidiomycota; class Tremellomycetes; order Tremellales; family Cryptococcaceae; genus Cryptococcus; species Cryptococcus sp. GC_Crypt_1. Next base: position 9,239 of record JALPCD010000334.1, read on the forward strand.
CCGAGCAAGCGCAATACCACTTTATTGCTGGATACACTTCCAAGACGCCTGGAACCGAAGACGGTATCGTCGAGCCATCGCCCACCTTTTCCACCTGTTACGGTCAACCCTTTATCGTTCTCCACCCTGGTCGATACGCCAAGATGCTCGCCGAGCGAATGTCTGCCAACCAAGTCAACTGTTGGCTCATCAACACGGGTTGGACCGGTGGGAAATTCGGTACCGGCAAGCGATGTCCGCTCAAGTACACTCGAGCCATCGTCGACGCCATTCACAATGGTAAACTCGCCCAAGCAGAGTTTGAAAACTTCCCCATCTTCAACCTCGCCATTCCGAAGGCCATCGAAAACGTCCCCTCCGAGATTCTCCACCCTGCTCGAGTCTGGCCAGACGCAAAGGCATTCGAGTCCGAGGTCAACAAGCTTGGTGGCATGTTCCAAAAGGCGTTTGAGAAGTACGAGGCGGACGTCGAGCCCAAGATCAAGGCTGCCGGACCCGTCTTTGCTTAGGCAGAAGGAGGTTGTTTCGGCTAGATGGGTGTAGTTCTAGGTCTCGTCGCATTGGGTTCTGCTTGTAACTAGTGCATCTACTTGTTTTTTATATGTGCATGTAATTATACTCTTCTACAACAACAACCATGGCCAAGAGACGTGGCCAAGAGCATGTCTAGGCCCCCTTCCCGTACTTGTACTATACGCGACGACGCCTCCGGTGACAGGCTGCTCCATTTCGGGGCCGACGTCATCCACCGCGAGAGAGAGACAGATTTTGAACGTTGAAGAGCTGACCTTGCTGCGTGGTTCTTTTCTTCTGCATCGACAATTCGACATTGCATTTCCAGCATCGCCTTGAGCAGTCTTCACCAGCAGTCTACACGTCGCAGGTGAATCTAGCCTTCGATAGTGTCGTCGAGCTGCGACTTAGACCCTGAAAAAGCTGCGACAAGTGCGAGAGATATCGTAATCTTTGGGGAGAATTATCATCATCACGACCGGTTTTTCTTTCTATTCGACCCACCTTTACCTCGCATCGCATCGCATCGCATCGTTGGCTGGACCGGCATACATTGCATCGACACCGGGTCGATACTTGTGCATATCGATCATCGACAGTTGGAGAAGGACGTTCGAGGCAGCAAGAAGAGTCTTATTGTCGGGGGTGTCCTACACCAGTCTGAAACCGCATCATCGATATCGACAATCAAACCCCGCTACCTCGACCTCATTGCCTCTCGTAGGAGGACATCCCATCGTCTAGGCCTCTCAAGTCAGTATTCCATTCGCTACTCTGCCTCTTGAGCTACGCTTATTCCAGAATGAGGATACGGTCTAGCCTCTCTGCTCTTCTCCCCCTCTTCGCCTTGACTCCCCTCGCCCAAGCCGCCAGCGGTATCCTCTACACCAACACTGTCTCCTATTGTGCCGAGGCGAAAGCAGTCGTCGTGGACGCCTTTGATATCGCCTACCACCAAGCCAATTCGTCGCTCACGTTTGCCTTTTCGCTCGCTTCGGTCGAGGCGAATCTCAATGTAGCGGCCAATATCTATATCAACGCCTACGGACGACAGATTATCAACGAGACGCTCGACCTGTGCAGCATTCTTCAAGGAGTCATTTGTCCTCTGCCACAGGTTAACTTTACGGGTGAGTCTTGATTTCTGACTATTCAGCTGACAATAGGCTACGGGACTTACCCTATCCCTTCTTCCTACACCAAAGATATTCCCGGCCTCGCATATACCGTTCCCGACATCGAGGCGTATGCGCGAGTTCAGCTTTTGAGGACCGACACGAACGCAGTAGCGGCATGTATACAGGCGACGCTCTCGAATGGAAAGACGACAAAGCACAAGGCGGTTGCTATCGCTTCTGGAGTCTTCACCCTCGTCGCTCTTCTGGTCGGACTCTTTCACTCGTCAATCAACTCTCCCTCTCCCGCTCAGTACCGATGGCTCGATATTCTCTACCTCTATCAGACGGCGGTAGCAACGGGACTCCTCCACCTCAACTACCCTCTCGCCTTTTCCGAATTCGTGCAAAACTTTGCCTGGTCGTTCGGCTTGTTCCACTCGGGGAAAATGCAGGATAGCATCAACTCGATGCGGAGCAAGACTGGAGGGACATTGGATGGAACGGCCTATAGCGCGGTACAGTATATCAACCGGAAATTTTCGCCATACAACGTTGGAACCCTCAACGTGGTGAATCTCAACACAGTCACAACTCCGGAAACGTTCCAATCGTTGGTCGTCTCGCCTAATTCGATAGTCAACGGTCTGGTTTCGCGCTCGACTACACCCAGTGCGCTATACACCAACGACACCGAGGCCATCGACACCGGTATCCCGGTGTATGTCAACTCGCTCGAGATCCCCCGGGCCAACGCCTACACCACCATCTTTTTCTTCTTCTTGGCCTTTATCGGTATTGCCATTGTGCTGCACATTCTTCTCTTCGCCGTCGTCTTCACAGTCGACAAGTCCAGCCACGGAGTACGAGGATCATGGGCGACGAGGCTGAGGAGGTCTTGGTGGGGCTTCTGCGCCGGCAACGCCTTGCGAATTGTGAGTTACCTCTATCGAACGTTACTGACTGCAGTGCCTGATCTGGTTCCTCCCTATTTGGATCTTTGGCTTCTATCAGTTCAAGATCGGTGATTCTGGTCTTGCCATTTTCTTCGCCGTCTTCGGTATCCTCGTCACACTGGTGCCTCTTGCCGCTGTCTTCGTCCTTGCAATTTTGCGATCTCGCCGACCATCCTCGACTGCGCCGACAATATCCCCACTATACACCTCCTACCGATGGTTTCATTCGGTAGGCGTTTTGTATCGACCATATCGGCAACGCTTCCACTTCTTCTGGTTCGCTCCTCTCGTCTTGGCCATGATAGCCCGATCTGCCTTTATCGCTTTCGGACCAGCTCGAGCATGGGCTCAAGTTATCGGCAACTTGGTTGTCGAAGCTATCGTCTTTGTCTCGCTCATCGCCTGTCGACCGCACAAGGACAAGAAAGGAGACTGGCTTGCTCCGTTCTTGTCGTTGATCCGGCTTATCGCTTTCGGTCTCTTGGTTGCCTTTATACCGTCTTTAAACATTGACCCTATCATCCGAACCATCCTTGGTATTGTCGAGATTGCAGTCTTCGGTATTCCTACCGTCCTCCTCTTTTTCGGCTTAATCTGGAACGCAGGCTACGGATACCTTTGGCGACGACATACCCACCGCATCGAAGATGGACTCGAGGTCGAGCGATTTGTGGCTAGCGACAACGACTCTCAGTCTCGAGCAGCTATGACTCAGGTCGATGCGAATCAGTTTGTCAGCGGCCAAGGAGCACTCGACTCGAGACCTGGTGTTCAAAGAAGGACGTCTGTGATGGAGCCAGTCGACAACACCTATGGGAATGGTCAGCATTGGCAAGAATCGACAACTTCGACTGTCGACCCGAACCATTCGGCCAGCATGTACCAGAACGCTGCGACGGGACAGCACGACGCTGGTGGTGGACTGGTCTCGCCGATTTACCGCGAGAGAAACGAGATGGATTCGGTTCCACCTTCTAGGCGAAGCTCGAGAACATCCGGCGCGAGTCATTATTATACCCCTCAGGAGACGGGTTACCATACCCCCGGCCAAGGTCAGGACCAGTACTTTGGAAGGTACTGAGCTGGGAATGTACGAAACACGATTCGAAGGGCAATTGAATCGTTCAGATATAGATGCGGCAAGGAGATCTCAAGTACGACAGACAAGGGTGTAGTTGATGTATCATTACGATCAGATAGATGAGAGTTTCACGGATGTTAGCCATGTAGCCAGTAACTATGCAAACGTATGCAAACGTGCGATTGAGCATTCTGATATGATATACATGAGTTGGGTGATACAACGCGAGATTAACGACTTCCTACCCAGTCCTTGACAATATTGATCGCACAATCCCCAGTGCCAAGGTCCATATGCTCCCCAGGACAATGCTCCAGTTTGAGACTGCCCCGCTCGTCCAGCGTTCTCAAGCCTATCCAATCGTGCGTGTAAAGAGGCTGCTCATCAAGGGGTACAAGCAACGTCTTGTTTTCTGACGAATAGGCCCAGAAGTGTGCCGATTGAGCAGGCGAGACGGTCCCTTATCAAGTCAGTATATCGAACCACCTCACCAAGCTGAGAAGACCTACTATCCGCATCAAACATGACCGCAACGAGGTTTTCCAACCCGCTCAACCCATATCCTCCAGCTTCCTTCTCGCCCTTTCCTCCAGCCAACCATTTCCCTTCCCCGCTTAGATCCCTCACAAATGTGTTCGTCTCCAAAAACTGGTCCAGCCTGGCTGGGTCTCGATAGTATGCTGCCTGGACGAGATGGGTCTGCGCCCAAGAGCTGTAGATCCCCGATCTGGCCGCTCGAGCAGCCAACAAGCAAGACAAGGTGGGCGGGGTCGGACATGGGATGAGAGCTGCGATACCGTAGTGAGGTGTGCCAAAGGTGATGAGATTTCTGATAGGTGGGGAGTTGCAATATTGGGCATAGTAGCGTAAGAAGAGACCGCCTTGGGAGAATCCCATACCGTCAAACTGGGAGTCAGCGCGAGCAATCGACGTGGGGAGACTTACTCCTTCAGATATTTCGGGGATCGACGACAATTGATCACATCCTTCTTGAGCTTGTAGTTCAGCATCTCCCCACTATATGTCAGTGAAAGGGTCGGAGAAGAGGGGGTAAGAAGGGTCGACGTACGAAGCCAGCTTTGCGTTCAGCATCGAGGGAACCACCAAGAGGTATCTGGACCGAGTAGACGAAAATACCCGGATGCACCTTTTTAATGTCCTGTATAAATTCGCTGATCCCTTCCGAGAGCGCGGTATCACCTAGTCCATGCCCGATCGTCAGCCCACTGTCAGCCGTAAAGGCCGCAGACGTACCATATGACCAAAGGACGAGGTACCTTGCCTAGCGCCACATCCTGTAGAGCAGATGCAAAGGGTCGCTGCTCGACAGGACTAGCCGCAGACAGTCCAGTGAGAACTGAAGCCACCGCTCCCACCTTGAGAAGCCACTTGCGCATGTCGACGCGGAATAATGAAGGCAGAGACCAAGATGAAGTCGAAGATGATCGGCTCCGGGTACTCGAGCAACTCGATGCGCGACTGAACTCTGCTCGAGGTGCCACGTGAGCCAGTGGGCGGGGGTGCCGAAATTCCGCCAAACCTTGCAAACCCATCTAGAGTATCTCGACCTTTCGACCTTCTTCTCTTCCAAACCCATCTACCCCACCATGTCTGCTCCTATACGCTCGGCTCTCGCCTCGTCACTGCACGCTACTCGGAGAGCTCCCTCGAGGATATGCACGGCCAACTTTGCATCTTCCTCTCGATACGGACTCGACTTTACCCTTCCTCGATTCGATGAACCGAAAGTTCGAGTGACCACCACAACCGCTCCTTCACCTGGAACAACCACCCTCGATGTGCCTCCCCATCAGCCTCAGATGGAGACGAAACCAGTCACTGCGTCTAGCGATCCTCGACTATCGCACCTTCAACCCACCTACCAGTCCGCCAAACCCTTCC
>JALPCD010000335.1:0-14801 GCA_026538415.1 Cryptococcus sp. GC_Crypt_1
GCCAGTGACCTTCTGCCATCCTTGAACCGCCTTTTTGCTCACAGATCCAGCTCCGAATGTCTCCCAGTTGTGGTCGTCTGCATAGTCGGCTATGGCTTCTGCTCCGGGGAAGGTGTCGACAAAGAAGTCTCGGTATCCTTCGTATTGCGTAGACAGCCAGCCGGACAAGGGGTAGAAAGTCAAGACTCCGAGCGCAGTGTAGATGAAGAATCGCCTAAAGAATCGTCGAGGTCGTTTGGGCTGACGAGGAGGTGGGAGGGGAAGAGTACCGGAAGCCGAGGGAGGGATTGGAGTACCAGAAGCAGCGATAGGTGCAGTACCGACAGGAAGGGGAGTGACGACGGTTGTCGCAGTGGGAGTGGTAAGAACGACAGCGGGTCGAGTCGGAGGTGGAGGTGGGGGGGTTGCGAGGAACTACAAGTCAGCTTTGGTTCGTCGTTCAAAGGGGAACTCACTCTTCGCTGCGAGATGACCAAAGGTCTCGCTGCTCGTGCGTGAGCTATACGAGCTTGGGAGAGCATGGCTGAGCTCGTTTTAGAGGTATAGGTATAGGTGAGAAGTGATAGTTGGGATATGACGATGGGAGATGGGAAGAGAGAGAGAGTCGGAAAATACCGGTCATTCACCATTGTGGCAATAATACTCCTAATACTCCTACATCTGGACGACGACGCAGAGCAACACCTGGAGCAATGCAGAAGCCATTGCGGAGCGACAGACGGAGCAAGGAACTAATGAGCTGGATTGACTGAGCAGCATATTGGACCAGGTGAGGTTGTCCCTTCTTTCCACACATTCGAGGACTCGTGCTGTGGTACAAGACTACTCGTACTCGATACTGTCAGTACAACTTGCATGGACGTCTGTATAATGGTATACCTCTACTATACACAATCCCCTACGCTCTGTCATACTCCTATCAGGCATCGTCTTTTTCATACACAGCCTTCAGCCTGTCGGTCAGCGCTGGCCAGTAGATCTCGCCTCACCTTGCTCGTTCCTCTGCCATATCGGGCTGCAAGAGGATCTTCTGCACGTCTTCTTTGGCCTTGTCGAGAACACCGTATGTCGAGTGGGGGCTGAATCGGGACACTACTTGGGCGGCCCCCGTATCGATCAAATGGTCGTAGTAAGAGCTGGATGTCGCCCTGGGTCGTTCGTCGGGAGAGCCAATCCTTCGTCGTTTTAAGCCATTGTTACCGTAGCCAAAGAGATCGAGAAGGTTTTCCGGGAACGGCTCGGTCTCGGTGATCAGGCTGGGTCGATGCAAGTTGTATATCGTTCCCGCAACAATCGACCAGCTGACTTCATACTTTGCTGCCGGGATGATATCGGCGAGGAGCTCTTCCCAGGCGATTTTGTCTTCGGCGGCGGGCAGCCGGAACATGGAGAGCGCTCGATCGAGAATTCGGAAGACGAAGTGGTAGTAGGCGTCGGGCAGGAGAGGTTTGACGAGTAATCTACCGGTGAGGTTGACTTGCAGCGGATGAGTGTCGAGTCGAATACTTCCAAACAAGTTGATACCGATGCTTTCGATCCAATGCAGCGCTGTCGAGGGGAACGATCGTTGAGGACTTGCCGCATTCACCGCCTTGAACCATACCTTCTTCTTCCAGGTGCCAAAAGGGTGTTCTGGGTGTCAGCTCGGGTGTTGACACTCTGTGTCTCTACGATCCAGAGCTTACCTTCATAGGCTGTCTTCATTCGTTTGTTGACCGGCGAATGGGTGTGCGCCTTCATCCTCTGCTTGATATTCTGGCTCTGACCGATGTACAACCTCGGCTCCTGCAAGCAATCAGCTGGAAGTGTGATGGCGATCAAAGTCGGACTCACCACGTCGTCGCCTTCCTTCATCCCTGCCGGCGGACTCAAAACGTAACATCCAGCACCAGAAAAGCCTCTCGCATTCAGGCCAATATCGAGCAGCATCGAAGGATCTCCAGATAAATCACCATTCATCGTCAACGCTCTGATGAAGTCAGCTCTATTCTGAAGAGCGACCCACTTGTCAAACACATTCTTGATGTGAGGATCGATCCTGATGGCAGCACCGCATACGATAGCCCAGTTCGGCACTCGAGACGTAGAATCCACCTCGAACAGCTTCGAGGTCAGAGAGGAGCTGCAGTCGAAGGTAGGTTTTTTGAAGCCAACATCGGAGTCTGGCCTGCGGTAGCGTCAGCAGCGCAGCGCTCGATACGGATAAGACTCACTCGTAGACTCTGACAGGCTCCGCGTCGGTAGGTCGCTTGATTGTTGCAAGGTTGATGACTACCTCGCAGAACTTGTCAAAATTGGCCGTAAACTATAGCGTCAGCTTCCGAACAAAGGCGGAACTCACTTCGGCAATCTCGCTTTCACTCGTCACTCTCTCTTCCCGTAACCAAGCCGAAAGCTCCTCCACACTGCTCTCGAGCGTATGATCTCCACCAGCTATCGCCCACTCCTCATCCTCCTCGAGTGCTCGAATGTTCTCACCTTCCTCCCGAACCTCTTCATCAAAATGTATCCCCGCCTACCTGATCAGCGACCATAGCACACACTACTCACTGTCTCTTCCGGAGTTCTGTAGGATCCCTCAGCAATCATGTGCTCTTCCAGCAAGGCGAGAGTATGGGGGTCAAGCTCAGGGTTGAACTCCTTGATCGTCCACTGGAAGTCAGCGAGGACCACCAGGCTTGCCTCACCGGTTGGAATGCCCATCCCAGTTTCTTCTTGTTATGGTCTTGGCCTGGCTGTAGATTAGAATCGTCCATGTGCTGCGATCAAATGCTCACCATGACGAGGTATCGTGACTAGTACAGAGTCGGTAGGAGGTGAGAAGGAGAACGAGAAGGAAAAAGTGAGGTGAAGGTTTGATCAAGGCATGGCCGAGCCAGGTGGATGATCGATCAACCCCTCTCACGTTTCTGAAACAAGCAATGAGGAAACGATGACGCTCTACGTGGCACCACCATCAGCGGCGGCGATGTATACATTGACCTTCGGACAAGCTGCTCAGATGCGCTCTTACCCATGAGTGATGGATAGATGGTAAGGTGTGCGAGATGACAATAATGAGAAGGGAATTGAGAGGACGAGACACACAAAACAGGCGGCAATGTGCGCCCAAAAGAAGAAGGCTCCCAACCAACCTGAAGCTGGCCATAGAAATCTTGAGGGCAAGCTGATTAGGGAAGCGATCCAGTCGAGCAAGAACACTCTCTTCAACATGTCCAGGGCGTCGGCTATCAGAGCTGCACACAAGGGGTTGTATTTGATGGTGGACGAGTTGGTGCCAGGGGATACCACCGAATACTACAGTCAAGGCTTCCTTGTCGTGAAGTCTCAAACCCCCAACACTCTCGTAACTATCGGAGAAGGGGAGCAGGGACAAGCAATTGAGGGTCTCTACACTGATAGCAGGAGCCAAGGATGCGTTGACTTGTGTCTCAGGGAGCTGGAGTGGGCACGATGCCCGTCGCAAGGAGAGGGCTAATAGCTTTTTCCAACAGCTTGGTCTTGGTACCCAAGAAAAGGCATCGCTACTGGAGACGGGGATATGGCTTCTAGAGTCGGGTAGTGCCATTTGAGCCAAGTACTCATGCATGCTACTCATGCGACTCGGCTCCCCATCTCAGGTGATCGGCCAACGTGAGCCTAGCGCTAGGTAGGATAGGCGTGACCGAACATCCCGGGCGGACATGTGCGCCGCGTCCAGAAAAAAGCCCACCACAACCTTCGATCATCGCATCCCTCTTTTTTTTTTTTCTTGTCTCCAGACGAAACCAAGTATGACAACTCGCTCGTGCATGAAGCACGCAGAGGCTTGAGAATGAGGAGCCCAAGGAAAACAGGCTGGTGACTAGCATTCGAACCCTCGCGGTTTCCCACCAGCGGTGTGATTACGTAATTGCAATTGATTACGTAAGCACCTGAAGATGGCACCTGCAACCACTCCGGTCCTGCAATCACTTCAGAGACTGTATATAACAGTGCAGCAATCCGGGAATCCAACGACCTTATCCCAAGGGTGCTTTGAACGAGGTGCTTTGACCGAGTGGTTAAGGTGCCAGCTTCAGGTGCTTACGTAGTCAATTGCAATTACGTAATCACACCGCTGGTGGGAAACCGCGAGGGTTCGAATCCCTCAGGCATCATACGAAGAAGAGCATCAGTTGTTCCCAACATGGGACTTCCGGGTGCACACTTTTGCCAACCCCAGATCCCTGGGCAAGGCGTCAGACATAGCTCCTCGCAGATTCATGAAGTTGACTGAACACTCCAAGGTCGTCTTCACCAGAAGTGAGAATATAGGACGGTGAATGGGAGATGTGAATCTTATTTTTACTTCATGACTTGCCTTGATTCACTTGGTAATAAAAATGCAAAGACAAGGGAAAACGTACGATTGGCATATTGCCCTGGGCAGAAGAACTGCGATAAAATGACTCAGAAACTGCGATAAGATGAGTCCCGAAATTACAAAAAGTGAATTCTGGCGGTCTCGAACCGCCGACCGCAGCCGTACATATAGATGTTAAGACTGCGCTCTACCGCTGAGCTAAGAATCCTAAGAGACCCGCATATTTTAGGGGTTCTGTTGTGCAGTGTGCTGAGCTAATCTGTATATAAAGGCAATCACAATGCCGTACGGTCAGTCACTACCAATTTGGTTCCGATACACCCTTTCATCCCACTATCCTTGATTCGACCTTGATTCAACATTCACCTTTACCTTCCAGTGCTCGACACCTTTTCACTCCGGCCACACTTGAGCTTTCGCAGACTCAGGCCAAGATGGGAAAGTACTACTGTGACTACTGTGATATGTGAGTTGTGCATTGGGTGAAGAGGCGAAGCTGACGAGATAGCTACCTGTAAGCTTCTGCTTCCCCGTTACACGACGTATACCCTTGATCCCGTCACTGTTTTCGCATATACTCTACCCCTTGTATACTGTATGGGCTGACACGCAGCACGCACGACTCGATGAACGCTCGTAAAGCGCACAACACGGGTCGAAATCACGTCTCCAACGTTCGAGACTATTTCGCTGGACTCGGCCACGACAAGGCCCAAAACATCATCGACGCCATCATCCAGTCGCATGAAGGGGGAGGAAGGGCACAAATGATGGCTGCACCGAGTATGAGGCTAGGAGCGGGCTTCATGAACCCCGTTGGACCTAGTGAGCACAAATTAAAGAGTAGAGGATTGATGGAATAGGTTTCCCTCCTTTCCCGTCTGGCGCTGCTCCACCCTTCCCACCCAACGGCGCTCCACCTTTTGCTCCCAATTTCCCTCCTCCGGGCAACATCATGCCTCCTTTTCCTCCTGCAGGTGGTATGCCGCCCTTTGCGCCTCGACCCCCACCGCAGATGCAGCAACAACCAAACTATGGACCCCCGCCTAGTTTCGTCCCATCCGGCCCGCCTCCTACCTTTACCCCGATGGCTCAACCACCAGCAGGCGCAGCGCCAGGCATACATCCGGATCGATTGAGGATGCTTGGAAACTAGGGACCAGATGATAGTTCGATGTATGTATGCATTTCACTCTATACTCTGCCTCACTTTGGACGGGTACTTTTCTCTCCACTTTTGATTCACCTCGTCTGGTGTCTCCCCCCTCCCTCGTCGCATGACCGGCAAATATTTGGCCATGGTCAAAGTCTCCCCTCCTCCAACAGGATACACCCCCTGCAGCGCTACATCCTTCGACGGTCCAAAGATATCCTTCATCCTTCCCAACGCGTTGCCCACCTGCCAAGCTCGCATCTCTGCCTCTTGCCTCGTCTCCTCCAGGTCCCTCACGATCCTCGCCTGACTCTCTGCCTCGATGTCCCTGTCCTCTGCCGAAATCTCCGCCATGGCCCCGTCGTATCGTCCCGTCCTCCAATCCATATCGTTGAAAGCGCATTCGTATAGGGTTAGGGGTATAGGATGAGCCATGGCATATGTCGGCTTGCTTGGATTGCTATCCACGTCCAGCAGCTCGGATACCAGCTCGACCGCTTCGTACCTCGCTCCGACGAGGAAGAGAACCGCCATAATGTGCCGTACTTGATGCCATAGGAAAGCGCTCCCAACGAGGTTGAATACCACCACACCGGTATATCCCGATTCTGACGTATCAAACCAAGCGTCGAACACCCGTCGTCGATGGCTCGCGAGCTGCTTGGATCCGTCCAGCTTGCAAAAGTTCCTGAAATCCCATTCCCCCAGCAACCTCTTTGCGCCCGCCGTCATTGCGTCCAGATCGAGAGAAGGCAGACCGGGAGGTTTGAGGTGAAAGGCATATTTATAGTGTCGAGTCTGACAAGAGAATCTCGCATCGAAATCCCCAGGAATAGGTGACCAGGCGAGAACGCGAATCGAAGGCGGAAGGACAGTGTTGAGTAGTCGAGGATATTGGAACTCTCCGTCCGAGCTGCCGGAGCGTGGTGTCGAAGGAGCTCTCCATCCGACTGTCGGCGTCGTTCTGCTCGACCTCATCCACAAGCTCACCACCTGTCCAGCTCCACTGACCCCTCTGTCTGTCCTCCCACACCGACTGAACCCGCACCCTTCCCATCCCTTTCCAGGCTCAATCAACTTTGTCCTCTCCAACGCCTTGAGCAGCTCGGCCTCGACAGTCGGAATATTGTCATCTGCTGCCTGAATAGCGAGACCCGAGTATGGCCAGCCGTGGTATGAAACGAGCAGAGCGACGTGTCGAGCAGGATAGGCGGAAAAGTCAAAGGGTTTGACAACTTTGACTGGTCGATCGGGTTTGGCGGGGGGAGGCGGAGACGATGACGAAGGACCAGCGACAGGCGTCTCGAGCGCTTCGAGTCGAGCTACGAGCTGTTCTCTCGACAATGTAGCATAGCGAGACATGGAGAATAGTCGAACGGTGCGTATCATGCAATGGTCGTAGAGAGAGAGAATTGTCAACAACAAAATCTCTACGCGCGACATTTTGATGTTCGTCATTGTCTCTCTTTCCTCGACTAGATGGCCATATCATCGACCTATGGGTCACCTAGAAGCACCCCGACCCGACAGCGGCGGGCGGTAGCGAAGCGTATCGAGCCTTCGACATGGCGGCAATGGGTGATGCTTGGCCTGATAGCGCTGTTCCTTCCCTACCTCATGTCCAGGCTGCATTATTCGCTACCGGCCCCTCGACCTGCCTTGTGAGTTATTCCTTAGTAATTTACTCATGGCAGCTCTGCTACTGGCCCACAAACATCAGAGGAGCTTGTGCTAGGTCACATACGAGCGCTCGAGACGATAGGATATAGGACAGTCGGCACACCCCAAGCTCGACAAGGCGAAGAATATGTAGAAGCCCAAGTACGTCATCTGCAACAACGATGCAAAGACGACGGGGTGTTGGACTGCGACGTGTGGATACAGACCGGTGACGGCTTTCACGAGTGAGCACCATCCCGTTGAACATTGCTGAGGCAGATTTACGATCATGGAACACGATTTGCTCAAGGTGTATAAAGGGATAACCAACGTCATTCTTCGCATACGAGCCAAACAACCTCCGTCTGGTCGCAAGGTGGAGAAGGATGCTGTATTGCTAGGCTCTCATATCGACTCGACTCTGCCTGCTCCTGGATCTGCCGAGTGAGCGCAACGTCCGATGGAGCTGACAGTAGCGATGGGATAGGAGTAGGAGTCATGCTGGACGTCGCGAGGGTTTTGATAGATCGCAAAATGCCTTTTGACAATTCGGTCATCTTCCGTAAGTCCAGTCCATTGTTACAGCTAAACCTAGTGTGGAATGGAGGAGAAGAAACGCTTCAGGATGGCTCGCACCTATATACGACTCGCCATGAGACGGCCAAAGAGTGAGTCGGTCCAGGTTGATTACGCTGACAGCAGAATCAAGACCATGATCAACCTCGAAGCGGCTGGAACGACGGGAGGTGCTCTGCTATTCCAAGCTACGAGCAAGGAGATGATAGGGGCATTCTCGCATGCCCCTCAGTACGTCCCCATGTAGGTGCCAGGCTAATGACCAGTCCAAGGGGAACGGTCATTGCTGCAGACGTCTTTTCGTCGGGCGTATTGATGTCCGACACCGATTTTGGCCAATTCGAGCAGTATCTCAACGTCTCTGGTCTCGATGTGAGTGACATTCCTTGTTTGTAGCTCACTACAGATGGCCCTGGTTGGACATAGCTACTTTTACCATACGCAAAAGTGAGCAATAACCCATGTGCTCAGCTCATATCAAGGGACCGACTGGAGTTCATCACACCTGGATCAGCTCAACATTTCGCAGACAACGTCATGGGCATCGTCGACTATCTCCTTTCGCCCAACTCTCCTCTCTCGTCCGAGACAGCCTGGTCTCCGCCCGATATGGTCTATTTCAGCCTCTATGATCGCCTCTTCTTCAGCTGGACAATGGCTTCGGGTACCAAAGCCTATATCGCTCTAGCTTCGCTCGTCATCGCTACTATTGCAGCTCGAACCGACTGGAAAAAGGGAAGAGTCTTGCTAGTCGCAGCGGTGGGGACGCCTTTGGGCATGGTCGCGGGTATTGTCAGCGCAAACGCCGCAGCTGGAATCATGGTTCTCCTCGATCGGCGCATGTCATGGTGAGCCACATTATCCTTGTTCAATCTGACATCAGGTTCAAGCATGAGCACCTGGGCTTGGTTCTCTTCGGTCCGGCAGGTTACATCGGCTACTTCACCACCCAGCTTGTCCTATCTCGACGTGTCGTTCACGGCGAGACTCTCGAGACGGCTCATTATCACTCTCAACTGCTCTTTGCTATGGTACAGATGCTTGCCTTGCAGTACATTGGTATAAGGTCGGCCTACCTATTCGCCGTCATTGCTGGAATATTGCTCATCGGTGCGATCGGCGACTCAGTCTTTGCGACTCGACGTAGGAGGAGGATAGGCTTCTGGTGGAGCTATGGTTTGACGTCGGTTGGCTTTATCGTCATTGCCGTGGAGGCTATCACGACGGTATGTGTCAGCTCTGAACAAGCTGACGATAGACGCTCGACATTTTCACCCCCTTGACCGGCAGAATGGGCAAGGATGCGCCAGCAGAGTTCATCATCGCAACGCTGTCCTTCTCGTCCCTGGTAACCCTGCTCCCGCCAATTGTACCGCTCTTCCACCGACTGTCTCGACCCGGTCAGATCAACCTGGTGCGACTGCTAGTCGTCTTCACTTTGGGAATGATTGTTCTTTTCGCCGGACCTTGGTGGAAGACGTACGACTCGATGCACCCCAAGCGCGTTGGAGTGCAATATACCTACAATGTGAGTTGCAATGGATATGCAGCTGACCTCAGCACACCACCACTGTCACTACCGCAAATGTCGCATTTATGGATTCTGGACCCGAGTTCAACTTGGTCGACGCCCTGCACAAACGCTACGGTACCTTGGATCGACCTGTCGAGAGGAGGATCATGAACAAGGAGAACCCAGATTGGGACGTGCTATACCCCGTCTCGTCTTTCTTGACGACCTACCGCTTCGAGCTCTCTCCTCCGACCTTCGCCTGGCCAAGCATGGGTATCAGGTGGGAAGAAGAAGTGACCGATGGTCAGAGAAAGCTAGACCTCTCGCTCGACTTTGTGAGTGTTTGTCCTATCCTGGCTTGTCTCTGCTGACGTATAGACTGGTCTGGTTTGGCCCACTCTAGCATTCGACGCGGAGATCCTCGACTGGTCGTTCGATTTCACACCGCCTGTGGGACATCGACGACATCACGTCAAGATGGCGACCTCGGTGGATCAACCCATCGTCGATCTGTCGTTTACGATCAAGGCGACCGGCAAGCCTCTATCGATGCACTACATTGCGATAGACCTCAACCAGATGGTGCCCGGCACAGCGGCCGTTATGGGTCCCGACATGCCGGGATCGAAAATGTTGATGGATGTGCAGGAATGGGCAAAGGAGGAATACGACGATGCGCTTGAGATTTTGACCTATGCTGCGGTCGCTGGGCTTGTGGTGATCTAGCTAGAGTGGAGGATGAGGAGATGTGGAGTCTATAATCATCACGTAGATGCATGACCATCGTGTCCCCTTCTATTCCATTCCCAGATGATCTTGCAGTCCCGCTACCTCCATGACCCCTCCTACCAGATGCAAGCTTCCAGCGACCAGCACTCGACTCTGGCCCAACCCTTTGACAATGTCCACTGCATGTTCGATCGACGCAACAGCATGCACCTTGTCCTCCCCATACCCCTCGTTCAGCTTCAACCAAGCCTCCCTGAGCGCATTCTGCGTAGCGAGCTCCCTGAGGTCGTTCGGATCGATAGCGTTCGAGGTGAGATCTAGCGCGTCAGCATGTACATGGACACGTCGACTTACCTCCCTTGAATCCGCCAGAGACATAAGTGACGTTGGTGCAAAAGATGACCTGGTCGAAAGCCATCCCCAGCAGCTCCTTCGTCTTCCCGCTTGTCCTCGCTCCAGCATCCAACAACGCTCCCAACAGCTGCTCTCCCGCTCGTCCACCCGAACAGTTGAAGATCAACACATTGGGCTGTCCCTCGCTCCATGCCCATTCTCCGCAAGATCGCAACGACTCGGTGGTATGTGCTCCATCCAACATCCAAGTCACCTCTCCCTTCTCGACCGTCTGACATCTCCCAGGCCACTTTGTCTTTGTCAAAGGCTCCTTGAAGCTCTCCGGTAGATCCTCCTCCAAGCCTTCTCCACCTTGTCCCGACGAGCGCAAGAACGATTTGGCAAGCGCGACAGCGAGAGAAGCGTTGATCCGTTGGTGTTCTCCTCTAATTCCGAGCTTCACACCCGCTGGTAGAGGCGGTACCACCTCGTACGACTCGGCTCCATTCTTCCTCGCTGCCTCTTCCAAGATTTCTCCAGCGTTGTCCTGTCGAACCGAGAGAGCCGGCACACCCTTCTTGTATATCCCCGCCTTGTTCCTAGCAATGTCCTCGATGGTGTTGCCGAGTACTGCTTGATGATCGAGTCCGAGGGAAGAGATACCGGTGGTGATAGGCTTGGGCACAATGTTGGTCGAGTCGTATAATCCTCCTATGCCGACTTCGAGAACGGTAGCGGATACGCCGAGTGAGAGAAAGGTGTGGAACGCAAGGAGGGTGAGGAGTCGAAAGTAGATGGGAAAGACGGGTGTGAGGGGTGTCAATGTCTACTCGTCAGCTCAACGTCGAGCCGCTCGCTTACCTTTGGGTCGGCCTCCAATTTCTCCCAGACCTCGAAGAAGTACTTGGCGAATAGCTCCTCTGATAGTGGCTCCCCGTTGATGCGTATCCTCTCTCGAACAGCACACAGATGGGGCGAGGTATACAGACCTGATCGTCAGCTTGTCTGTTTGTTTACTGTATCTGGAACAGACGCACCAATTTTCCCAGGCAGATGAGCGCGTAGGATACGTTCGGTAAAAGCAGATGTAGAGCCCTTTCCCTTGGTACCGGTGACATGAACAATCTTCAGAGCATTCAGATCGTCTGGCTAGCTCATCAATTCCGTACACAAAGATCGAGCTCACCTTGTACCCTATTTTCCTGAGGTAGTCTATCATCTCTGGTATCCCCACTTCTCCCAGCCTACCTCCGCTCTTCCTGATCGCTTCGATACTAGCATTGTCAGCGACACCTCGCCTTGGATCGCTCTACTCACGTCGCAGCATTGGACTGGCAAGTATTCAAGAGTCGGATAGCATCCGAGTACGTCCGTTGTCTGCTCGAGGAGGACATGATGGAGTTGAACAGTCGAAAGGTTGATCTCATCAAGGATTAGGAGATGAACAACACCAAGAAAGATGGGGGAGGTCGTGGTGAGTGTGTCGAAATGTCCAGTAGTTCACCCCCTCCTTTGGGTCGTGTTTCAGGTTGTCACCACTCGAATAATATCGTCCAATCTACAACTCTCGACAATCTCTATCGACAAAAACAAGTCTTCCCATGCAACCGGAGTGCATGCGCACAGCAAAAACTGTGGAGAAGCAGGGAATTGAACCCTGGACCTCAACTATGCTAAAGTTGCGCTATACCACTTAGCTACTTCCCCAGAAGCAACGAACTTTTGATTCCGCTACTCGATGCTGGAGGGGGTTTTTTAAGGTTTATATACAATTCCAATCTTGGCGAAGCAGGAACGCATAATAGCGCATTGTCCTCTATCTGTTGGACCATAGTAACACTGTAGCCAGCAAGTTTTTGCATTTGTGAGATGTATGGAGTGTCATGTCGTCTACCAGACGTCCAAAGGTATCACCATTCTCACCCCACTCCTTCGCACGTGAATGTCCAACACAACAAGCTCGACCGTTCCCATGCACGACCTCTGCCGCAGTCGAGGGTTTACTGGTCAGTCCAAGTGGCTTTTCGCTTCTCGGCAAAGGCTGACATCCCTGCTAGTCAGCTCCACGGCAACAGTGGACTACGACTTACCCTCTTTTTGGTCTTGCGTAGCAAACGCCTGCTGGAACAGTCGTCTTTCCAGCCTCAGGCCTTGCTCCAGAGGCAGATCCAGCGCTGCATGTCAGCAAGAACCTCTCAATCCCAGCCTCGACTCACCTCCATTGACGGCCTCCTTGCCTGCTTGAGCAGCAAGTCTGCTGTAGCCCGCAATCTGCTCGGCGACCTTGACCGCTTCCTCCACCACATTCTCCCCTTCCTTGGTGACTCGACTGACAAGTCCCCACTCTCCTGCTTCCTTGCCAGAGATCCTTCGACCGGTCAGAACCATGTCCATCGCTCGAGCCTTGCCGATGAGGTGGGTAAGCCGCTGAGTTCCTCCAGCACCTGGGATGATACCGAGACCGATCTCGGGCTGAGCAAACTTGGCGTCGGGAGTACAGATGAGGATATCGCACAGCATAGCGAGCTCACATCCACCACCGAGCTACGCGTCAGTATGACCTCGATATGGAGAACGGTAAGCAAAAGTGGGTAGGGACGTACAGCAAAGCCAGCTACCGCACCGATGATGGGCTTTCTGATACCCTGCATCTTGGTCCATGAGCCCAAGAAGTTGTTCTTGTAGACATCAGCGACTATCATTAGCTCAACCTCGTTCGGAACAAATTCCGTCACCGACGTACACTGCTTATCCTTCATCTCCTTGATATCTGCACCTGCAGCAAACGCCTTTTCCCCTCCCGTCAAGACGATAGCCCTCACACTGTCATCCTCATCCGCCTTGGTGAGCTCCTCGTTGAGTGTGTCGAAGAGAGGGGATGACAACGCGTTGAGCGCTTTGGGCCGGTTGAGGGTGAGGATAGCAACGTTTTGGTTCGAGGATCGCGAGGCGAGCACAAGAGGTTCGGTTTGAGAAGACATGAATCGTAGTGAAAAGGCGGCAGGTGTTCTGAGAAGCGTCGTAGAGGTCCTGATGAAGGACATAGTATGGCGAGGTATAGATTGACAAGGAGAAGAGTAGTTCGAAGGTGTGGAAAGGGGTCGACTAGGTAATGCTGTTCCCGCTTATGATGGACATCCGGGCGGAACTACTACCTTGTGAAGTGGAGGTGCCACAATGCTTCCCATAAGAGATACAGCCAATCATAACTCCGCATATTCCCGTCCAAGCATGCAGCAGTCTTGCTCCCTTCTCGACTCGCGTGGTCGTCGACGACTTTGAGATTTCAACCAGCTCGGCCCAGCTCGACCTCGACTTCTATTGTCTCGACACATATCCACCTGTTCACCTATACACCCTGCACCTTTCGAAAGCGCAGAACACTTTCCGTACGACAAAACTACCCGTCGTCAATCTCATCGGCTAATCGAGGAAGCAATCAAATCAGTCGAGCTCGAGCTACATCCTCGATACCTTCGACTTTCCCTCCACCTCTTCAACCCCCTTCTTTACCCTCTATACGCCCTTCAACATGCCGAGATTCTACGAGAGCAGGTATCCAGAGGTCGACCAGCTGGTCATGGTGCAGGTGCAATCTATCGAGGACATGGGAGCATACGTCAAACTGGTACGTCGCGCCGGACTTAGCCCGCACGACTCTACTGACTTTTCCAGCTCGAATACGACAATGTAGAAGGAATGATCTTGCTGTCCGAGCTGTCGCGTAGACGTATCAGGTCGGTGCAAAAGTTGATCCGAGTGGGAAGGAACGAAGTGGTCGTCGTGATGCGAGTGGACCCCGACAAGGGTGAGTCCTTTGTCCTTGTCCTTGTCCGATAAAGGACGTATGGGCTGATGTCAAGGATACATCGATCTGTCCAAGCGACGAGTATCGGCAGAAGAGGTTGTCAAATGCGAGGAGCAATATGAAAAGGGAAAGGCGGTCGACTCGATCTTGACCCAAGTTGCCAAGAAGCAAGGGACCTCGACTGAATCGCTATACGAGAAGATTGCATGGCCGCTGCATAAGCAATACGGTCACTCCTATGACGCCTTCAAGCTCTCAATATCGTGCGTCTCCATTCACTCCTATCGCGGCCTGTTCTGACAAGTAGAGAGCCAGAAGCCGTCTTTACTCAACTCGGCCTATCTGAGGACACCTTGGCTGACCTGAAAAACACCATCGCCCGTCGACTTACACCGAAGCCCGTCAAGGTTCGATCCGACATCGAGGTCAAGTGTTTCGCCTACGCAGGTATCGAGGCCATCAGGAAGGCGCTGGAAGCTGGAGAGAACGCATCGACCGAGGCTGTCAAGATCAACATTCGACTGGTCGCTCCGCCATTATACGTCATGACGACGACGAGTACCGACAAGGTGCAGGCGATAGAAGTGATGGAGCAAGCGGTGGACGTTATCGGCAACGTCATCTCGGCCGAGGGCGGTGATCTGACGGTGAAGATGAGGGTGAGTCGGGTGTCGAGGTGTAGAGC
>JALPCD010000336.1:0-14795 GCA_026538415.1 Cryptococcus sp. GC_Crypt_1
TGTATTGCCATAAGTTAACTTATTGGAGGCGTGGTCGTCACGTGGCCATGAGGAAGCCTGTTTCTTTTTCCGAAAGTAAGCAGGTTAGGCTCGCCGGAGATTCAACGGAGATCAAGGGTACCCCGCTGTGCTTGAATAATCTCATGTACTCGACCTTTGTCACACCATTCCTCCAAGCATCCCCCTATCACCACCCTCGATGAGCCCATGTCGACATCCGACCGACTCGAAAAGGACTTTGGCGTTCTCGATCCTGCCTCCTTTCAAGGCGACGAACTTGCTCGATTCAACTCGGCTAATCGAGGCAACCGTGACAAGATCCTGCGAGAGATTGGTTGCGCCAGGAATCCCCTTCGGTTCGTCCCCCTCCCCGCTCGACACGCCTGCGAATCTTGCAAGAAAGGGTTCTACACTTGCTTCCAGGAGATTGCTCGAGAAGCTCAGCCGCCGACCGATACGACCATAGACAGCCCTGGTGTACGGACCAGCACTCCCACTCCTTCAGGCCTCGTCGTCCCTCGAGGAGCCGGCCGACCTGCCAGTCATCCTCGCATCAAATGTCGTATCTGCGCAAATGGCGTTTGTTCCTTCTCCGACGACGATCGGCAAATCGATTCGGAACTCGCCCGGCTTGAGTATGTGTGCGAGAACCTTCCAGCCGGCTCCAAGCGCGATTGGTATGCGGGAGTGACAGGACTCAAAGTGCCCCGAGAGCAGCTCGACGCTATCCACCATCGCCAGTCCCAGCTTCAGCCTCAGCCCCAGCTACATCATCCTCCTACAGCCCCGGCTGTCTCCTCCCGACATGAGCAGGAGAACGCACGGTCCGACCCTGTCACCCTTGCTGCGTTTGCCCTGTCTCGCTACTGCCCCGTATGGCATCGCACCGGCATACCCCGCTTCGCATCGAGTTTGAGCCATAGCAGTTGTAGTCTCGGCAAGTCGCCCATGCGCCGGGAGCCTGGCTTCATTGTATGTTGACGCACGGGACTGCCTCAACAGTAGTCTCGGCAAGTCGTCCATGCGCCCGGGTGTATGTTGACGCACGGGATTGCCTCAGTTGTAGGTAGTCTCGGCGAGTCGTCCATGCGCCGGGAGCCAGGCTCCAGTGTTTGTTGACGCACGAGACTGCCTGTTCCGTTTGACTCACCGCTTAGCTGGGGTTTAGTGTGCGTTCCCATCGTTGGATCCTGTCTCTACCACGTCAGTAAGTTGTTCCTTTTTGTTCCTTCTTTTGCAACTGAGGCTGATGCTGACGCTCAGCTTCCGAATTTTCTATGGAGACGTACATATCGCTCGGACCGATGATGGTCGGTATATCTTTTTGAGGGAGTATCTCATCGACTTATCGAGGTACGTCACAAGTCCCCTTAAACCCTGTCTCTCTGTCTCTCTGTCTCTGTGCTGATATACTAGCGGAGATATGCGTTCGTATGCACCCCATCCGCTTCCGGTTATCCCGTTCAGCTCAAACCCTTGGTGATGGCGTGTCGCTCTGCCGTCTTGTGAGTCCTAATTGAGTTGACAGATTCACGTCCTTTCATGAGCTGACTGTAGAAATATCGTCATCCCGATGACCTCGTTCGTACTCTAGCTCGACTATGTTCAGAGTCTCCCAGAAGGATACATCCGACGCATGGTGAGTCGAACTTTGATCACTTTCTATCGTGCAGAGCTGACGCCGTAGAACTGTCTTTGCCTGGGATCGTCGTGTTCTCGTCGCAGCCCGTTCCATGCTCGTCTGTAGTAGCAGTTTCGAATGCATGACGTGCGTTTGTCAATATCCTGGTGTTCAGTAATCATGCTACTAGGGATCTCTGAGCAAATAGTCTTTGACGTTGGCGTGTCAAGGGCATCGTCCGTAACATGTCGATGTCACCTGGAGCTCATCTACAGACAGTTCTTGATACCACCAGTCGTTGTCGACGAGGATCACCCCGATAGTACAATGTAGGATCGAAGGTATCTAGCTACTTCAACATTTTGGGCGGCAATTCTTCAGGGGTCAACTTCTTAGAGGGTGCGTGAGTGCGCGTTTCCCTCATTCCTTCCACCACCCATCTAGCGCTTTGCTAATGATAGTTCCTGGGCTCGAAATTCATGATCTACCAAGGTTGCCTTCCTTGGCCGGTGCATGAGAGAATGTGCGATGTTGTACGAGGCAACCTTGGGCGACATGTCTCCAAAGGTCAAACCCCCCACTCGAACGTAAATGCTTTTCTCCCCTCATTCTTCCTATCGCCCACTCAGCGCTGAACTGATGACAGGTGTTGGTTCCCACTGTCATTATCTACCAGGGATGCCCTGTTTACACGATGTATGATCTCATCTGGGCATAAGCGGCTACATCTTGGGCAGCGAATTCTCAGGGGGTCGACTCCCGCAGAACGTGTGTGAGACCTTTTCCTGCTTCAGTCCATCACTCACCTAGACTTTGTCTGATGACAGCTTCTGGCTAGCACAGTCACTATTCACCAGGATCAGCCAGGTTGGGACGTACATGAAGAGGTGCCATGATGTGCTGGACAAATTTGGGCTGCGGCTTTCAGAGTAATGTTCCGAGCGTAAGTGCTTTGCCCCCTTCGTTTCTCCCGAGCGCTTGCCTGATTGCAGCTTCTGCTTCACACCGTCATCATCTACAAGCATCACTCTGGTTAACTTATGTGTTGCATGAGAAGATGCCGTGTAGTAAGGGGCAACTCCAAGCGGCATTTCTTCAAGGGTTGACCCCTCCCCCGGCGGGTGAGCGCTTTTTCCATCTCATTCCTGTTTGACCTACCCTACCATTCATCTAATGACAGTTTCTGGCTTCTTCGGTCATCGCTTTCCAGCACTACCAGCACCATTGGGGCTGTGCAATACAGACTCAAAGTTTGGCATCTGCCGCAACATGTTGGACGGCGATAGCTTGGGGCATGGACGTCCGAAGACAAGCCGCTTGGGGCTTGTCTTCGTGGGGCTTGTCTTCGGACGTCCATGCCCCAAGCTATCGCCGTCCGAAGAGTGAGTGCTCTTACCCTCATCGATTTTTGTATTCACCTTCCTGGACTCTTTACTCCTGTCAGAGCTGCTAAAGAGTCCAGGTAAGCCCATGCATTACTCCTATTAGTGGTGCTAAAGAGTCCATGTCGTAACGACGTCCTCAACCTTGCGTGGGTGTCTCTCCCCTTTACTCCGTCTCCTATCACAACACACTTAGGGCTAAGCTAAGGATAGCTTCTGGCTCGTCAGCTCCTTTTCTACCAGATTGTACGCTGGCTTCAGATTCATGGGAAGATACCGTGCAGAAAGGGGAATAATTTGGGCTGCGGTCGGTCTTCTGGGGTTGACTTCTCATCGCCTGCCTGTGTGCTCTTTGTATTCTCATATGATTCACAATCCACTGCGGGCTGAGCTCATGACAGATCCTCGTCCATGCAATTCCTTCCACCAAAGATACGAAGGATGAACCATGCATCGCCAAAATCACAAGTCCTCGATTACCAAGGAATATAAGTAAGGTCCATGTATGGTCATCAATGACATTAGGTAGCCAGGTACTCAATCGGAACTCGTTACGAGCTTGTTGGCGAAGCGCATCATTGGGACTGAGGCGATAGGTGCCTTCTGCTAACTCTCAGATCGCTGATCTCTGTACATGCGTCGGATATTCCTATGCATCTCATGACCTCTTCAATCTCTCGACACCGGTCTCTTCCCGCTGCCCGTTCACCTCGGCTCCCTGATAGGCTGCGTACCTCGAACCTCCTCGCTTCTCCCGTGATGTCCGACATGCAAGCACGATCCGGAGCAGATGATCACACCACATGGGGCGTAGGTTGGAGCACGGGTCTGAGTCTCTTTCTCGCAGCACCCAGGTCGACTCCCATGAGCGAAAACCTCGGCGTAGACGAGCTGTCAATCTTGGGCGTAGGCACCGGAGCAACGGACCTCGCAGGTGGCACAGCACTCCTTATTTCGCCAAGGGGTTTTCGCAGCGACTGCGCCGGAAACGGTGGAGCTGCGGGCGCGGGTGGTGGCGGAGTATCGACTGCAACGCTTTCTCCTCGAGCCATGGGGACAATCTCATCCGGAATGTCGGTCGTCTTTGACTGTCTCGAGGCGTCGGTTGTTGGCGCTATTTCCAGACCATCGAGCAAAGCGTGAAGTGCGAGACTCGCTTCGTCATCTCGAGCCCGATCAGCGGAGATGACTGATCGATGATCCTCGTTATGAACATCGATGTACACTGTCTGCCCGTGCTCGACCATGGGTGATGGGATCAGAACCTCCTGCGGACTTCCTGGCAGATCTCAGAGACCGGATCACACGCTCATGTCCACCCTCCAGCCGAATGGAACTCACCGACGACCTTTTCTCCAGCAAAAGCCATTCCTCTGCTGCTCATATCCTGACTCGAAACCACTTGATCGCTGAGAGATACAGGTGGAGCCGTATCCGCCACAGAATCCTTCCTGATTTCTGACGAATTAGCGCCCGCAAGGCATTCAGAATAGCGCCTGCCCACCGAGAGGAAGCCTGTCGGTGATATCCTCTTTGGCTATGTCTGTCCCACCGACACCGAGCGCTGCACGTCAATCGCCGAGTCACCCTGTGTTCTGGTCCGGACTTGCTCTCAACTTTCTCTTTGAGCATGGAGACAGTGCTGCGCAAGTCGACGATATGCTCCTTGACGCATTTGAGTTCTGGGATCAGCAAATGTGTCGCCTGTCCTCGCCTTGTTAACCCACCGACAGCTTGCAACTCAGCTTCGTGTTGTTCCGCGATTCGGACCTTGATCGCCTCTGCCATCACCTTCTCAAGGTCTAGAGTCACAGGTCAGCTTGTATTCCCGCCGCGTTCTTGTTGGATGACCTTGCTTCTGACGCTTCATGGATACGAGTGCTGATCCGTCAGAGCCAAGCGGGGTCCTCGTCCAGGCTGTGCTTACCCTTCCGTTCGACAGCGAGCTCTTGCTGAAGGCTCTCATTCTCGGCTGTCAAAGAGTCATTCACTGTTTTCATCGTCAGCCTCTTGTCCGGATCACCAGAATAGCTTGTCGCTTACGGTCAAGAGCCTTCTTGAGCTTCGTTTTCCATGGAGCAGCAGCGTCACCCTCGAAAGAGGGTGATCTCGCTGCCAAGACAGTCGAACTCGATCTGTTCCTTGGCTGGTAATCATTCGAAGATGGTCTCGGCGAAGGCAAGAATGGCGCTGGCTGTAGGATAGACGTCGGCAGGGTCAAGGTCGGGGAGACAGCCGTCGAGTGTCTGTGTGAGCCGACATACACGCAGGTCGCGGTCGAATAGGTGGATAAAGTGTCGCCATTGTCGCTATCGTCACCTTTGTGATTGTCGCCGTCGCCGTCGTGGTGGTCGTGATAACGAGGCTGCGACATGGCAGACCGGTGGTAAGGTAAGGTGAGGCGACTAGAGGAAATAGAATAACGTCCAAGCTGGGAGGAGTAAAATGAATATATTCATTTTTTCACCAACCATTTATCCCGGCCGCTGCCACCTGCCACACCCTTGGCTAGTGGAATGAATTTATTACCTCTAATCCTCAGTGAGCTCACCCCGACGGTTCACCCATTTCCTCTACTCTACCCGTTTATCTCTACCCACGACCTTAGTATCCTTATTATCCAGTTAACTGCTTCCACTGGACGATGGTGACCTTACGTCATGCATTCCCTGAGATTGAGCCCCAGTCAGAGATCATTTTCATCTCCGCTGTCAACCTTGACGACTTGCTGACGAGCGATGTTTGCTGAATCTTCAACCCTTACATAATACCAACTCCATCGTCCACTTTCTCGTTCTCGAACTTGGGCGGGATCTGTCCTCGTGAGAGTCTCTGGCTTTGGGTTGGGATGGAGAGCTGACCCACTTCTAGATCAGCGTCATTCCCTTGACGCACACTCAGGCTGGTAAGTCATTTGGACCTGTGTTTTCTCTGCGACTGATGATCTTCGACTGATGATGACAAAGGTGCAGACATGCGCGGGTCCGCCTCGACGACCTTTAGTCCTTCATCCATTCGACCGCATCCCACCGCATCAGCGCTAAAGCTTGTCGACGAGGTCAAGACCGGACATAGTATGCCACTGAGCATATTCATCTCAGAGGAGCGGTACGCCACTGAGACAATGCACAATCATGAGCGGAAGCTGACCATGCGCTAGAGGATCGGGCAAATCTTTCACATCGAGGCAGATTTTGGATCATCTCTGGCGGGAGTTTTCGTCCGACAGGATGTCCGCTCTACCGACACTGTTGAGCGCAGCACAAAAGGTGCTCGAGGCCGCAGGCAACGCGTCCACAGCAGGCAATGTGGACAGCTCGAGATCAGGTCGTTATGTCAGGGTGTGATGTTTCCGCTTGCGTCCTGACTCTGCCTCTTGCTGACTATCTCCCTAGCTCTTCATCGACCCCCGATCTCATCAGCTTCTCGGCGCACAGGCCGCACCGTGCTACTGGAGGAATCTCGCGTCATCACGCCGCCGCTCAATCGGATCGATCGAAGTTACCACATCCTTCATCTCTTCACCGCCTCTTCCGAATGCTTTGACTTCTTGGGCGCGACTGGTCATCCATCAAGCTCGCCCTGCAACGTCTTCTGGATGAAGACCAGCTCGACTGCCTATATCGTTTGTTATCGGCAGTGCTCTAATTCGGCAATGTTAGCGATCTGCATGTCTTCGAGAAAGGCAGGCTCGTCAGTAACGTCGGCAATCAGGGTTTCTGCTCCCTATTGGGTCTCGGGGACGATTCGGCACGCGTGGCCAAATCGATGAGCGAAGAGGTATTGTCGAAACAAAAAGAGACTATCCGAAGGTCCTTGAAGGCACATGGAGTCGCCTAACGATCTTCGCGCTGTGAGGACAGACCTGTACGTGTCGGCGGTCCAAGTGAGCTGACTTGAGATTGCATTGCGCGGGGTAGAGAGCTGATAGGCACAGTATCTCACGGATACCATCAACTCGCAGTTGGGCGACAAGGGTATATCCGAGGACTGTCATATCAGCATTATTGATATGGTGCGTCAGCATCTCCATCAGCATCTGTCACATCTGACCAGATAATTTGGCTTCGAGTCGTTCCGTCAGGTGAGCCCTGCTCAAATCATTCAAGCTTGTCTGCAGCTGATGCTCGCCCAGAACCGACTCTCTTAATTCTGCATCAATTGGACAAATGAGACCCTACAGGCCACAGTGAGCTCTTGCCGCCTGGTCCCCAACCCTCTTTTGACACCTCTCCGTTCGACCCAACATTGTAGCTGAAGCTTGTTGACAGATCCAGTATCAGCATGAGTCCTCCAAAAGCAAGCTGAAGAATACATTGTCGAAGGTCTCGATTCAGAGACCTTGATCACACTCGCACGACCGGATACCTTGACTGTCATTCGCAAGATTCCCGACGAGATTATAACTGCGATAAGGATTGGTCGAGGCGATAGTATGGAGGCCAAAGATCGCAAGTGCCACGCATCTATCATCGCCCAGCTCGAGCCCCACAAGGTTTCCTCGCCCAGCGACTCCAACCGGCACTTCACCATCCCACACTACGCCATGTCGACGACCTATACTGAGGATAACATGTTGTACGAGAATATCGCCCGAGCGATGGTCGACATGATCGGTCTCCTGAGTCATTCGAACCTTGCCTGTTAGACAGGACGGGAAAGTTGGCGTAGAGAGTGTGCAGCCTAGGAGGGAACCGAGTAGGAAGGAGAAAGCGGAAGTGGTGGAGAGACGTAAATGGAGAAGATCATGGGATCACAGAGGTCACGGGTTGCATGAGGTATTCTAGCTCATGCGCAGTACATAGACTAGCATTCTAGCAGTCAGCGGGATGCATCTATCGTCTCAATTCCAACATTGCCGGTGTACGCCAAGTTACTCAGTCCTGCCGATGATCCCCTAGCCTGATTGATCGATTCGCCGAAGGCATTAGATACTTCTCGAGAGATCTCGAGAAAGGGAACTTGCATTGGATTCGGTGCATCAAGCCCATCAACTCTCTGGTTCCGAACGCTTGTCATTTATTCGATCAATCGGTTCTGATGAGACAGCTGAGATCGGCGGGCATCATCGACAGTCAACATCTATGCGCAGGGCTGGGTCTTTCGCCTGCCTCATGGGACTTTTTTGGTCAAGTAAGTCTGCGCTGCGATCTGCATTTCGAAGCTTGCTGATAGACAAGATATTCGCAGATTCTTTCTACACGTCTTCGAACCGCGATCGACCCCGTCGAATCTGAGGGTGCACTTTGATTCAATCATGACGATCATGGAAGCCGCAGAATTCAGCTCGAAGCATTGTGTGTTCGGACGCACCTGAGTCTACTGTCGGGAGGACGTAGCCAAGACTTTGGACAACATCGTCTTTCAGCATTGATTCGAAGGCCAGCGATGTCGTATCGCAACGACCGATCTCGCCAGCATCCGCAATATCATCGATTCCCCTCATGCTACCCTCGTCATCGACTAGTATCAGGCTGAGCGATCTCAAACTCGCGGCAATCCGGCACATCGGAAAGTCGCAAGCGGAGAACAGGGAGTTGCGAAATCGAATCGAGCCGGGCGAGGAGGACAAGGCAGGGAAACAGGCGCTTTGTCAGTACTCGATGGCTTCACGAACCGTCGTTACCCCTCCGCACCAGATCCCAAGCCCCTTTCGTGACATCTTAGCTACGCTCGAAGGTGATCACGTCGTCGCAAATTGTCCCGACTTTCGCAAGGCGTTCCGAAAGACGCCTTCCTACCTTGTTGGCTTGTTCGCTGGCTTGGACACGGACGTCAGTCGGCGAACGCTCGTGGACGCTCTCAAACTCAAAGAAGAACTGTGGAATGTGTTTCATCGTCTCGTCGCCCAGGAGGGACTCGTAAAGAGGATACTAATGTCGCATAGGATGAAGTCGACCTGGTGTTCTGTATCAGCGTCATCGACCCGATCTCGTGGAAGTCAAAAACGTCATTGCTCGCCATCGAGCTGCAGCTCGTTGCAAGGAGCGTCGCAAACGTATCCGTCAACCTCGACGGATTGGAGTATGGTCCGGAGGTGAAGGCTTTGTTCGTGCAGCAGCGAAAGGAACTTGTGGAAGAACTCGAGATGACCGCCCAGGTGACCGGAGAAATTTTCGAAAAAAGGCTACTAGACGTAGCGACTCTGTGGTCCGTGATCCTGTCACAGAGCTCTAGCGAGCTGCGCTACCAAGGTTTAGGTCCCGGAATTCGACAAAGCTGACTTCGTAGATGGACTCTTGCATATAGATAGAAACCAGCAGCCTCAGCAGTAGTGTCCGTCAGTTGATATTAGGCCATCTGCTACGTAGCTAGTCGTCATGCATCTGCAATCCTGATTCAGACAGAGTCAACAGCGTTCGCGACTTTTGTTATGCATCACTTTCCTTGTTGCCGAGAGGTTTCAGTGCTAGAGGGCTCTAGATGTCACAGGGACCGATTTCCTCACCCGCATGACCCGCTGTTGAGCTGTGACTGGTCGCTATATTTGACCTGGATGTGGAGGTTACTGCCGCAGGAGGGGAGCTGAGTGCGTAGAAGGCATGTTCTGGGCGGTCTAAATCACTTGTTACGAGTACACTGATAGACTAGGGGTCCCCATAGTGATGCTCCACCACCAAAAATGTCCCGGCTGGAAGGACAGGGGTCCATGCACTGGGGTTTTTCAGTCGTGCCTTTCAAGCGCAGAAGACGACCAAAATTGTGACAACTGGATCATCTCAGGAACTGAGGACTTCATTGTCACTTCAGGCGCAGAAGATGTTCAAACTTGTAACAGATGGATCAACTGATGGAATAGGGAGTTCATCGTCAGGTCAAGCGCAAAAGAGGTACAGGTAAACGCACTCTGTCGACTGGATCAACCCATGAACTGGGGGAGTTCATTGTCAGTTCAAGCGCAGAAGACGTACGGGGCTGCCAGTCCAGCCGCCTGTAGGTCATGCAGGACAGATCCGGACAATGGTGGCATCTCTCTTGCGTTGAGCTATAGCTGCACTCGTAATGCATAATGAAGAGTGCTGCATCCGTCCCTTAGACTAGTGGAGCACAAGATTGAAGAGACCGAAGTCCATCTGTCAGCAGAATGTGGAAACCCCCAGTCTACCAGTAACTCCTTGAGACCGCAGTAACCTGACAGTCGCGCAGAGTCAACACATGTAAATGTGTTCCAGAAATGCAGCCTGCTGATTCGCCCATCCGTCTGGCCTGCCACAATTGACACGAGCGCTCATGATTCCCAAGCGTCCAAGATTTTTCAGGCATCAGGTCGTCCTGTCCAGGTTCCCCTTGTCGTTGTTGTGTCGTCCATTTCTACGGCTACTCACCGCCCTGCCGCGACAGCAGAGCGGTGAGATTCGGGTGCGAGATGCCGCATCGGACTCGGTCGCACTGGCGAATTCATGGTGCTTCTTGTGAGCCGTGCAGATGCGGAAAGAGACTATGGGTGACGCGCTCGTTCTGTAGTACTACGACCGCACAAACATGTTGCATTTTGTGCGTTACGCATACCAAGGTCCAGCCTCTCGGATCTGGTTCCGGTTCGACGACCTACTTGCGAGAGGTGCCCATGCGCCTTCCCCTTGGAGAAATGCACCCATCCCAGCGGTTGCTCCCTTGCCCATCGGAGACTTTGAATGTTGCGCCGCGGACCAGAGACTTTGGCTCGGCGACTCGGAACGGATGTCGTCCATATCTCCAAGCACAAATCCATCGTCGGCGTCCATATGCGGCTCAGAGGCGAGTGTTGTCTCGGCAAGCGGTCGGTCGACAGAGACGAGGCGATCCATGCACTTGACAGATACGGGTAGGATCTTCAAGGAGGAGCGAGCGATGAAATCGAGGCAGACGCCCAACTCGCAAGCCAGCGCATCGTTGTCGTACTCTTCTTGGAGCGAGCCAAAGACGGTCTCTGGCGAGTCAGAGGCCAAATACGGGGGGTCAGACTTACGCTCGACCGCTTGCTTCCCTGGAAACGAGAAACCTTCTTCCTTGGACCATCCTGTTTCTTGCTCTGGATCGCATCCTGAGCAGTGCTGAGTCTGCTCACCACCGCCACTTCCGTCACGACCGTCCCCTGCATTGCCGCTCCTATCCTCGTTCGCACCGTTGGCCCTTCCATCGTTTCCACCATTGTTGTCCAGGTCCGACGGTCCGTCATGCTTCCGCGGTCGGGGATCATTGGCCGAGCCAGTACCACCACCAGAACCAGAGCCAGGCCCATCGTTATCGCCATTGTTATCGCCATCGTTGTCGCCATTGTTATCGCCATCGTTATCGCCATCATTCTCGCCATCGTCGCCATCGTTATCGCCCTCATTGTCGCCATCGTTATCGCCATCGTGATTGTTATCGCCATCGTCGTCGTCGTCGTCGTCGTCATTCTTGTCACCGTTGTTGTCGTGGTCTTTGGGCAGAGTCTGTCTGGTGGACTTCAGTTCCGACCTTGCGAAGTTGACGTCGGCTCGTTTCATTTCACGGGCTCGTTTTACCACATCCAAGACATCGCCATCGGTCCCGAAGGTCAATCGAGTGTGCGACGCATCCACATGATCGGTAGGTATCTGTTGGTAGGGGACTTGATCGAGCAAGGGGTTTGGCGCCGACAGTCCTTGCAGGATCTTCATCGAGTCCATTCGGAATTTGAAAAGAAGGCGAAGCGTCGCATAGTCGATTTCTCCGCCTGCTCGTTCAGATGTCGCTGCCTTCTGCAAATCGTGCGGGAATGGAATCGGCTCGTCGTCTCCGAATGCATTCATCCATTTGTGCAACGGCTGCGACTGGTGATCCATCAAGTCGTCGTCGGCGACCTCGATTGCGATGACGTCGTCGTCCAACATGTACATCCGAGCGAACTTGGTCTCGACCACCACAAAGGCCCTGCGAGTGCCGCACATGGAGTACGCCGTACTCAAATATGCGATGGCTTTGCAGACGCCGGCTTTGCCAATCGCATTGCCTCGGTTCTCCGATTCGCCTTTGAAGCACTTGAGTTCTCCAACGTCGCTGAAGATGAAACGGTATCCTAGGTCGCGCTTGTGACTCGGGAAGTACTGCTGGATACGCAAGCCAGTGGTGAAGTCTGGCTTTGTCAAGCCCAAGGTGGCCAGCTCGCCTTGAGTGGCTGCGGTCCTTGTGGTACTGGTGGCCTATACCGTCAGCAAAACAGCGATGGAAACGACGACAAATCCAAGCCCTATCAAGCTTGATAAAGCCACTCACCGACGCTGCTCCCATCTCGGGGGTGGAAGGTGAGGCCGACAGTATGTGTCCTCCCGACGCAGCATCCGCTGCTTCGTGACTAGACTTGACCCTCTTGCCGCTGAGTCCATCTGCACCTGACGTATGCTTTCGTTTGAGTCGCAAGACAGCAACGATCCGCTGATGAATGTCGACCTGATCGAGCGTGCAGTACTGGGGCACAATCATATTCGTATGGGAGATATCCCCCCAGAAGCTCGAATGAAAACCGCAGCCGTCGTAATCTCGTGTAACACCCCGGCCCAAAGCATCGAAGATATGATCCCAATTGGCTTGATACATTCGCTCGTCCGTGCCAGGCGGATGTCGGAATGTCTCCTTGAGGTTCGCCGTGATTGTTGCCCGGCCGTCCTGATCGGCAAAAGGTTGGGCCCAGAAGTCGCTCCATTGCTGCTCGTCGTTGATCGCTTCCCAAATGTCCGATGAGGGGTTCGCCTTCCAAGGTCGATACGTCGATTCGAGGGAGTATGCCGATGACGCTGCTGTTTCGGGCGTGAGAGGGGGAAGAGTGGAGATGGTGGTGGAGGCGGAAGGATTCTGAATATCTTGCGTAGCGTTGTCGTCTCCTTGAAGCGTTGGGCGACGAAGCGCACCCATCGATCTCGTGGTAGGTCGACGACTGTCTAGTGGTGCGGCTGATGACTGGTAGGATGAGGACGGCATCGTGGTATCGTTCGGGTATGATGCTGGAGATGGTGTTGGGTATAGCGTTGAGGAAGATGATATGCGGTCGAGCAAAGAAACGCGAACAGCTTGCTCCGATGAAACGCCGACTGCGAGATCTAAACGGCGCAAAGTAGAAGCAAAAGCTGGCTTCTTCAGCTCTGTCTATAGCAGTGTGCATGAATTGAACATACCTGGGTATACCAGCACAGCAGTAATGAACACAAAGGTCGATGAGTACGCAACGCAGAGAAGAGCACGAGTAGAGTCGATGGGAAAACGTGGCGACGTGCTTGGGTCACGTGTTTTCCTCGAAGATTTGATCCCGCATCTTCGTTGCGTCTCATCGGATGAGCAAGTCAACTCGCCCTCTGGTCCTAAGTTATTGTCACCATTCACGCGTGCCAGTGACCGGTCGTAGCTCCACATGAGGTCTGACTTATGAAATTCCCACGATCCTCTCGGCTGCCAACTCTCATCCCAGCTACAGCACCTCCGTAGGTATCATCGAGGGTCTTCGGTCGATAAATCACCTCAAAACCTTACATGGGCTCAATGCTATATGTACGTTCCACCCGCGTCTGCGCTCAACTCAGGACATATCGCCGCACGAGTGGGACATCCCCGTATTTTGGTATGTACGTGCTCGAGTTCCAAATCTCCCGTCGCCCTCTCGACTCGGAGGCTATCTCGAATGCGATCTACACGGTCAAACCCTAGCGCGTCGTCAGCACAGCTGCTCTCGCCTTCTCTTACCATGGTGTCTCACGCGCATATCCTCTTCTTTACCATTTTGCTCTGACGTGTAGTCAGCGGCTCTACGCTCTCTTTGCCTATCCGCCAGCAGCCATCTCGTCGCTTACGTATATGCTCAACCTTCGCTCACCTTTTTAGGGTGATCGTGACCGACTCAGACGTCAAACTAGGATGAGGACTGGCGCATACGCCAGGAGGCAA
Source organism: Cryptococcus sp. GC_Crypt_1 (assembly GCA_026538415.1). NCBI lineage: Eukaryota > Fungi > Basidiomycota > Tremellomycetes > Tremellales > Cryptococcaceae > Cryptococcus > Cryptococcus sp. GC_Crypt_1. The sequence goes on from JALPCD010000336.1 coordinate 13,882, forward strand.
CGGAAGCTACGCCAGGTAGAAGTATCTGACGTCGGACCGAGACGCAAGGCGAAAGACAAGGCGTGGCATGGACAGGGGCGGGAGTTCGTCCGGGAGATGAATTGGTACGGGACGGGGAATGGAATACACAGAGCTCTAGTCCGTTGGAACTTGGGCTCTCTGACACCTCTAGTCAGCCCCGACAGTAATCGACCTAAACTGCGGGCCGAAGCACCGCACATGGTCTGATTCATGTGACCTCGATATAGTTGAACGATAGCCAGATGGCCTCTTTCCTTACCTCCTCGCCTTCGCGTCGAATCATCCGCCACGTAGGTCGCCATTTCGGTCACTCGAGCTTGTTTCTGGATATCAGCTGGGAGGCTTCCCTCATCTTGCGGTCCGTCGTCGAATGATACCTTTGGGCCCGCTCACCACGCCATGCTTTGGATCTTGCCGTTGCTTCACCCCGAACGCAGACGATCTTTTGGGGCTTGTTTAGGGTGAGTCGTGCTTCACCGCGGTCATTCGAGTCGGCTCGTTCAGCACTTACCGATTCCTTACACCGTGAGACATACTTCAAACGCGGCTCTACCTGCTCGAGGCCCTCAAAGTGCGGACCCTTCCATGCTCAAACACGGGATTGCGTCGATCGAGGCGATTCAAGCTGGCGGAGTGCCGTCATCAGGATCCAAAACCGTAATGAGCCTTCCTCAGCTGCCAAGGACCGTCTTGGAGGACTGCGCTGTGGGAGAGAAACTCACACCGACCGGAGTTGGACTCTCAGATTTTCGAGCTATGGAATGGATGTGGCTCCAAAACGCTACTCTGGGATACTCGCTACTATAGTTCTCTCCTCGTTTGGGAGCCCTGTTCTAGCGGACGGTGACATTGGGCGCGCCTCTGTTCCGGCGACACTACATCCTTAGCGACGC
>JALPCD010000337.1:0-14752 GCA_026538415.1 Cryptococcus sp. GC_Crypt_1
TCAACAAGTGCAACGAGTTTATACCTCTTCTCGCTGTTACTTCTCTCTCCATTCAACCTCGATGCATACGGATTTGATACGATATATAACGTGGACCCTTCTGGATCTCTACGTTGCCTTTACCATCCTCCAGTATCTTCCGCTGGAGCAGGTTTCGCCTCGTCCTCCCGTCGCCGAGCAGGACTCGCCTCTCGTTCTCGTTCTCGACCGCCCTCTCGCCTGTCCTCTCGTCGGTCATCTCGACGATCATCGTCTCGACGATCATCACGACGATCGTCTCGTCGCTCATCCCTTCGCTCATAGCCTCGAGGCTCTCGCCTGTCGTCTCGACGATCTTGACCTCCTCGATCGTCTCGTCTGTCATAACCTCGGTCATCTCGTCGACGATCATCGTATCGGGGTCGGTCGTCGTAACGAGGTCGATCATCATACCTAGGTCGATCGTCGTACCTAGGACGGTCATCGTACCTGGGTCGTCGGTCGTCGAATCTTCGGTCATCATATCGAGGAGGGCCACCAAAGTCTCGCGGAGGAGGAGGTCGGCTCTCGAAAGTCTCGGGTCCGCCATCCTGCTTGTCAGCGTTGCCATATTCATTGTGCTTACCGCTGCGAGCTCGAGAGTGACGGGCTGACCGTTGATATCGACACCTCGTAGCTTCTCAACGGCTTCTTCTGCATCGGCCACAGTAGGGAAAGCAATCACACTGTCATCAGCTGCCGAGACTAGCATGTAAACTCACCCCGAGTCTGGGTTGCTTCGGTCGACATCGGCCCACAAGATGTTATTGTTGCCCATTCGTCCGTAATCTTTGAGGTCCTATATTGAAAACGCCAAAGGGCAAGCGTCAGGGTATGTTCCAAAAGATTGAAGAGTTCGAAACGCCTTCGACCGATCCTCGCCTCGAAGATGCGATTACGCCGACAGCGCCACTGCCATGGAAGGGACCACGTCCGGGAAGAAAGAGTTGTATCGCACCTGCCAGCTGGTCGAGCCAGGAACGCCACGGACATTGACACGAATACCTTGTCGAGTAGCTCCTCGAGGAGGAGGAGGTCGAGCGTAACTATTGTCAGAAAGGCTCAACAAGCTAGACTTACGGGTCATCGTTGAACTCTCGTCGTCTCGGCTCTTTGGAAAACTGGACGACAATGCTGCCTGTTCAGCTCATTCCAACATCAACACGCACCTGTCTCCCATAAAGTCCTTTCCGTTGCACTCGGCGATCGCATCTTCGGCGTCCTATACATCAGCGAGCGCCTTTCGACCAGACCTACTCGAGGGTGTTCAAACTCTACGAATGCAAAGGCACCCATGGGTCGAACATCGGTCAAAGGCGCAAATTTCTTGAAGAGTTCTTCGAGATCGGCTCGTTGGACGCCTTGAGGCAGTCTGCCGACGTAAACTCTTTTGCCGGACATGGTGGTCAGGTATGGGGAAGAGGAAGAGGGGAAGAGGGAGGGATGGAAAGAGTTGGGATTGGGATGGAGCTATAGAATAATATTTCTCGGGTCGCATTTCAATGACAGCATTTTCTCCCGCCTTTGTTTTGATGACGTAAAGATCATCCCTCAACCTGTTTGTCAGAGCACCGCTAGCTACTCCGCTTCGACTCTACTCGTATCCTTAGACCCGACAGCCGCCATGCATGGCTTTGGGTGCAGTCCCAAGCAGACCTACTCGCCAGGCAGACCAGATCCCTGGGTCCAGCGAAAATTCGCTGTGGGGTGAGTCGAGCATGGAGGTAGAAGCTGATCTCAGCATCGGGTCTGCTCTTGCCATCTGGTCTTTCTATGTGGTTGTCGGTCGAGCTTGCACCCCGATGATCCGGCAGGCCTCGTCGACTGGGCTCGGCAGGGCGACAGGAGGTGTGTACATCGTAACGGATCGACTGACGATAGTCGGAGTCTTGATAGGATACGTGATTCTGTTCATCGTCACAATGTGGTCGTACATCATGGTACGTGCGATGTGAGGAAACCCCCTGTTGACGACCAGATGCTCTCGGTAGGCCCTGGCTTTGCGAAAGATGTGAGTCCACTCATCGTCAGCCTTATCGCCAAACTGACCTCAGCATGTCCCCAAAGCTCCTGCACCCGACATACCGTCAAACAACATCGGTCCTGATCCCGGCACCTTAGATCCCGTCTCCAACCTTTTGTCAGAAACGCTACATCGAGCTACGTCCGGCCAAATATCCTCTTCTGCAACACTGCAAGAGGTCGACAATACGGCGAAAGGCAAAAGCGGACGAGATTGGAGGGATATACAACGACCTGTCCCCTCCGTCATGATAGGGCCACGATGGTGTCGGTTTTGCGAGATCAACAAGCCTGACCGGACCCATCACTGCCGTCACTGCGGGACATGCGTCATGCAGTTCGACCGTAGGTCCTTTCCTCTCACCCCCAGTGTCGCGTGTCGCTCATGTTCCAGATCACTGCATATGGGTCGGGCAATGCGTCGGTTTCGCGAATCACAAGGTGAGTACGCGCAAAAACAAGCCTGTAGCTGATCTCAGTACTTTATCATCTTTACTCAATGGTCCATGGTGTATTGCTTCTACATGATGGTCTTCCTCGTCATTGTCGCTGCTAAGGATAGCAATGTAGACGGACAGGTGATTGGTCTTATCGCTGTGTAGGTCATCATGATTGTCCTCGATTAACTTCAGCTCCGCGCTCTTTGGCCTCTTCACCCTTGCAATGTGGTCGACGCATATACATCTTATCGTGACCGGGCGAAGTACGGTAGAGTCCTTCAAAGGACGGGATCAAGAGGAACAAGAGGATCGCGTTCTGCAAGCCGAATACGGCGTTCTCTGGAATAACCAAGCCAAAAGGCGGGTTAAGCGGAGATGGAAGCAAGAGTGGGGAGGTGTACCAGTCGATGGAAGATGGAGATGGGGCTCGACAGCCCAGCTCTGGCGTCAGGAGATGGGTGAGAGTGTTTTGGGTTGGATCTGTGAGTCTTTTCGTAGACTCCGCAAAGGGACCGAGCTGAGTCTCAGTACCAATAGGTAAACCTCTAGGAGACGGTGTCCACTTTCGGCAGAGTGATTGCTTTGGACCGAATGGAGAGTGGTTGCAGAAGAAGGATTGGCCTTTGGGTTTGCAGGTGTAATTTTACGGCTTTACCGCACACGATCTTGACGAATACGAGATGTATATCCTTAGACCCAAAGGTATTATGATCAAGCGGACAAAGGAGATACAGCTGGCTCCATTTGAATTCTAGAGCATGGCTAGCTGTTGGTACGGACGCATATATGCTCGAGTTGTGAAAAGGGATTGGACGCATGATAGACGGCAGAGTGATATCCCAGTCATCCTGCTTTCTCCCTCCACATCAAAAGACCACCTGCAACGCGACTTTCTTTCCTTTCGACCTTCACTCTTTCTTTGACCCATCGGGTCACATCGACCTCGAGCATCTCCCTGCATAGCATAGTGCTATACCGGGAGATCGCTAACAGTCGCCTCATTGCATACCATCGATACATGCCCAGAGAACCGTCTCCATCAAGATGAGAGCGTCCGGGCACCTCTTCTTCCTCTTCCTCCTCCCCATGACATATGCTCTGATCTTCCCGACGTCGCACGGCGACACATCTTCTGGAGATGCTGAGCATACTCACGGTAAGCTGTCACGATACGTCAGTGCCAGTCACTGATTTCAGGTTCATCGCATATCCCTTCTTCTCCTTCTTCCCCTTCTTCCCGGCATATGGATCTCACCGGTGAGTCGCTTGCTTGCATCTGGTCTATTATCGACAGCTGATCGTAGACATCTCTCAAACCGACAAGATCGACTGCCATACCCATATCGCAAGTCAAGTAGACGCCAAATGCGGCAGAAATGCCAAAGAAGGGATGTCAGAAACCGACCGCTCGGCCAGTACGTACCTCCCCACTCGGTAATCAAGCTGATCCGTAGTATCGATCGCCTTCACCATCTGTTCGATGATATCAGCTTCTCAATTGATTCCTGCAGAATGCGTTCCCTGGTCGCCCCATCGGGAAGCCACGGGCGAAGCTTCCATCGGTAGCTGTTTAAAGTGAGTCGTTCTGCTCGATGACGCTCATACAAGCACGCTTCATCGCAGCCCTCAAGACTGGAACACGTATCAAGGCTTCCTTCGAGATGCGAGTGAGTTCTTCCTCGAGGTGCGCAGATGTAGGTCTTAATCCCAGCTCAACTATGTTTGGCACTAGATGGACGGCGACAAGCAGGTGCGTACATGGCAGAATGCCATGCTCATCGCAGATATCGCTCGCCAAACGTATATGCAAGCGACATCGGAGAAGCTGCACTTACTCGACCTGCTCAAACGACACGAAGAGAATCGAGGCCAGGAAGAGCAGCAACTAAGGGATCATCTCGAGGCTCGGCTGCAGGTGAGCCACGACGTCACCTGTTCTGAATATAACAGCTGACTCCGAGGCCATGGAGCAAAGCGGAGATAGCGCAAAGATCATATTGGGAGACCTGGCTCTTCAATCCGACAAGCAGACTTGTGCCAATCAAGCGCTCCTCGACGCCATCACCGAGATGCGTCTGCTCAGCCAAGACCTCGCCGATGAGATTAACGATGAAGCTCGAGCTCGGTCTATCGACATCGTCAAGACCTTTGAGGATGGGCTCATCTCGCTCAGACGATCAGTAGCAACGGAGGTGAGCTTAACAGATGGGACACAAGCTAAGGCTAGCTGTCGACGGAGCTTGGAATGATTTCCCATACCGTGAGCCCGCCGAGTGATCACGCTGATACCAGCTCGCTGTGGAGGTTCGAGGAGTACAAATTGGTATGCGGCGGTATTTGGACGACTTGATGGTGGAGAAACGAGCAGAATCAGAGTCATTGGGCCGCATCGCACAGGGCCACATGGTGAGTCTGTTCTGCAGGAATGATTCTGACTTTCACAGAATCAGCTGTCTTCCGATCTGTACCAATTGTCCACCGACCTCCAAATGACGGGCATTGTGAGTCCATTTGGCGGAATTCGCTGAGTGTAGACCGTGGAGAATGTCAACTTGCAAGCTCAAGCAGCTCTACTTGGCATGAGCCTTGCTCGACAAGAGGTCGACGAGCTCAGCTGGCAAGTTAATAGCACTCTCGGTCGGGTGCATGCGATCAGCGATCAGCTACAAGCGGGAAGACAATGGTGGGCACTCGGTTGGATCTCGTCTACGATCGGTGAGCTTTGGCGTACAAATGCGTGATGGATCAGACTGACTAGCAGGACCTATGCTTTCGTCCTCTGGTTTACACCCGATTGCCACTAGTTGCATCGTGCAGATTATGGCTTGGGCTGTACACTGTACAGTGGGAGGCCTTGCCTTGATTGGATCCATCCTGGTACGTGCACCTTTGCCGACCTTGCTCACTTGCAGACTGCCATGCTGCTCCTTTTTCTTCGAGGCGTACGACGTTTATTTGGACGCATTCTCAGTCGGGCTGCCAGGCAGGATGTCCAGTTGCTCTTACAATCACTTGTGGACGAGGAAAGCACCTAGTGAGTCGATTGCGGTAACTCCTGCTGACAGTAGTATCATCAAGGCGACACCTCCTCCGAGGTACACCTCGCCTCCTCGAGCACGAAACTTGGAGTACTCAGCTCCTGGCGGCTTCGGACGTCGACAACAACCGACTAGACTACTAGCTCCTGTGAACGAAGCACCGTCGCGAACCAACACTCTCGGCTTACGGATGTCTCAAAAATCCTTGCCTACGCTCAAGCGAGAGCAAATACTTCGGCGAAGTCTGCGAGCAGTATCAGCCCCTCCATGTTAGCTTTTTATTCGGGATTGAAGCTCCCAGTTGTAAAGTGAAGAGATACCATGCTAGCTACATACCCGCTTTGGGATCCGTCACAGGAGGCACAGTAGTTGTAACCAAGATAGCCATCATGCATTCCACGTGACCGCATCGCGAGGTAAGGTACATACAACAGCGTCGATGCAAGATCTACAACATCTAGGCCAATCCGGCCGCCTGCACCTCGGCTTGCTTGAATCCACCTCGTAACAGCCCTCCTAGCCACAAGTTCATCTTGACCAGACGAGCTCGCATATCCATGCCTCGCTCCACCACACCTAGACCGAAGTTCCAGTACGCATACGAAGCGAAGCTGGAGAGGAAAAAGCGTATAGTACCGAACGACAAACCGTCCCGATGAACCAAGACGTTGCAAGTGTTCAAATCATCTTGCCAGACTGCCCGTTAGCCTCACATCGTCAACCGGCTGATATCGACTGGCCAGCTTTGGCGCAGTATCGCGCTACGATGAGGAAGATCCGACTCTGACCGTGTGTCGTAGCCAGACTGTTATCGAGAGATCTGCTATTAGCGTTGTCCTACTTGATCAAGACCTACCTTTGTAGATCCGCCAGTTTGAGTATCATCAACAATCGTCTTGGGACCCGTCGTAGAAGCTCAAAGATGGACGCAACGAGACCCTCCCGTTCCATGACAGCATGTCGAAGCTTGGACAGCTCTTTGTCGTCCATCTTGCCCGAGTCTAACAGCGAAGAAGGTCGGCCTGACTGCGTCTCTAGCGCCGCATCGTCGATGTTGATCCGTCCAGTGATGGCCGACTCGAGAATGGGGTACTGACCATCAGCTCCAAGCCTAGACAAGCGACATACCATGTCGTCTTCAATGTTCCCCACGAGCTTGGCATACTTTCTGCGCTCCAAATTTGTCGCAGGAGAGGCTCGTTTGATCAAGCTCAGCCAGAATCGAGCATAGTTGACGCGTAGATCGTCGGGTATATCGAAATACTGTCCATGATCGAGCAGACACACGTCAAAGTTGAACGGGCTGGATGAGTCGGATGCCCTCGGTCGAAGAAGAAGGTTCCCATGATGCGGGTCGGCGTGAAAGTGTCCGTTGATGTACACCATTTGCGAAAAGATCCTCGACAGTTCCTGCGAGACTTGATTCCTGTCGATCCGATGTCGCATCAAGTACTCCAGATCGTCCACCCTCGCTCCCTCGATGAACTCCATGACCATGCACCGCCTCTCTGCCCACAACACTTCCGGCAGATACACACTCGTCTTTCCCTTCAAATGACTAAACTCCTTTTTGCACCTTGCCGAATTTTCCGCCTCGTGTCGGAAATCCATCTCGAGCGGTAACATCTCGTTCATCTCTTCTCCCAACCACGAAAACTCGAAATCCGGAAAGACGTATTTGACCAGCCCAATCGCAAAGTTGGTCGTGGCCATATCAATCTTGGCGAAATCCTGCAGATCCGCATGTTGCACTTTGACCGCTACCCTTCGACCTGATCGTATATCCGTCGCTCGATGCACCTGCGCCAGAGAAGCGACGCCTATCGGTCTCGGATCGAAGTCGGTAAACAACTCGTCGATGCCCTTGCCCAAGTCGTGTCGCAACATGTCATCTATCTCGTCTATGGGCGTGGGGAAGCACTGATCCTGTAACGGCGTCATCGTACTCGTCCACTCTGTCGGCAACATCTGCACTGCGGCAACGTGTTGACCAAGCTTCACATAGATGCCCGAGTTCTTCTTGAGCGCCTCGAGCATCCGAGTCGCACTTCGTAGATGGCAATCCTTTCGAGCTTGTCGCTTGACCAACCGATCCTCCATCGAGTCGGACAGAAGCTCTTCCCGTTTGAACGTTTGCTTATAGTCCCATACGTCTAGGATGACTGCTCGCATGAGTCGAGCGCATCTTACGCCGGCTATCGCGACGTGTCGGACGGGTGGAATGGTGTAGTAGGAGATCGAGAGGAGAACGAGAAAGAGTAAGAGGTTGCGCAAGCGTCTAAGATGAGCAGTAGATCGTGGGTTGCGAGAAGATTGGGTCGTATGCGGTGAAGCGTTGCGTATGAGTGACGAGTGCAAGTGTCGAAGCTGGCGAAGAGGTACCGAGGGTGGAAGGGGAGGGCGAGCAATGGTCAAATGTCGGACATGGAGGTGACTCTGTCGCAGCGGCTGTTGGGCGAGTAGATGACATATCGACCTCTCGGGTAGCCTCGCCAGTGATCTCCTCATCACTGATATCGATCCCGCCATGTCGAAAGGTAGTCTAGCCGATTGTCGAGACTGCAAACTAGATTTAGATGACCCTAACTCGTCCAGAAATGTCGACCACATGCTGGCTGTCGATCATCGTCAACATCCTAACCTCTTCGACGCCCACGTCATGAAATCACCCAACACCTTTGTTTGCTTATCAATTATTTCCACCCTTGCCCTTGCCCCTCCCCTCGCCGGGCGTATTTTTCGTCGTTGCTCGCAGTCTTTCAGCTTCTTCTTTATAAATTGTAAAAACGGTCACATATTGTAGCTGCTACAGTGCTCTCCTACTCTTAGTTGGCTCTACTAGATGACCAAGAATCATCCATCATATGGAAAGGACAAGACTATGTCAAGCCGCCGCAAGGAGATTTTCAACAGCATTGTGACACGGCCTTGGTCTCGCCCAAATCGCTCTACGTAGATGTACCATGCATGTATACCTCATGCCCTCTTGTCCAAATCCGCTCGATATGCACTTGTCCAGACCTCGCCCAGCTTCTGCGTTGTGTAGCCATAAACTTGAGAATACGTTCTCAAGGATCCCGAAGGATCCTCAAAATGAGTTGCATCTCGATGTTCAACTATCACTTCAATTTTATCTTTCGCACCTCGATCCACCCGTCATGACGGCAGTCTTCGATCGACGCCGAATCCAAGGACCAGAATCGTCTTACGCTCCCATCTACGCGCCCGTCGAGGTCGAAGCAGGCCCATCGCGACGGACAGACAGGAGGAATGATGAGACCCGTCCGATCTGTACGTTCCCTTCGCCTTCGACTTCGACACACACTATAGCTCCCCAGCTGATCACCAGTCTTGAAGACTGGACTCATCAGTCAAGCCAATGGGAGTGGCTATATTGAAGCTGGAGGAGTGAAGATTGCCTGCTCGGTGTAAGTTCAGCCTCTACCCGTTGCGTACCAATTCTGATTACAGGTATGGCCCTCGACCTCGACAACCTCCTTACTCCCCTCAAGGATCCCTCAACCTCGAAATCAAATTTGCCCCCTTCGCCTCTCACCCTCGTCGAGCGCCCATGCGAGTGAGTCTCCCACCTCTGAATTTCTCTCCTACCTCGCTAATCAGCAGGACACTGAACCCGCTCCATTAGCTGCTCTCCTCAGCTCCCATCTCCTCCCGGCGCTGCAGCTGCATCTTTTCCCCAAATCAGCCATCGACGTTCACCTTCTCATCCTCGAATCCGACATCCCTACCAATGTCCTTTCGGCAGGTCTGACCGTCGCTTCTGCCGCTATCGCCGACGCTGGAATCCCCATGTTCGCCTTGGGCGTAGGGACGACCCTTTCTCGAGTGGATGGAGGATCTCTGATCGACCCAGAATCAGAGGTGGAGCATGGGCCGACACTTGCTCTTGGAGCTTTACCGGCTGTAGGGAAGATTAGTGGAATATGGTTGTCTGGCGAAGTCGATGTGGATACGGCGTGCGAGGTGAGCCCAAATTTTGAGAGCGTTGAAAGGGCGCTGACGATTCTCAGATGATCGAGCAGGCTGCGTCGAGCGCAAAAGTGACGCATGGGGTGCTGGCGCAAGCGCTCATAGAGGGGGCTCAGGAGAGATTGGCTACTACAGCATAGTGAATATGCATCGACCATAAAGCAGAAAATCTGAAGTGTCCATACTCGGAACGTCATCACCTATTTCCCATGTGTCTTCGCATCACACCTTGCTACCGCTGGTTTGGGTATGTGCGTCGATCAGAGGAGCTGGCTTGCGCCTCGACCGCCTCTTGTCGCTCCCTGCGGAAGAAGTAGAGTGCACTGATCTAGGCGAAGCGGCAGCGGGCGAACCGAGACCCTCCTGAACACGAGGCCAGTTGGAGGACGGCTGAGATCAGTCTCTGCTTTCACAAGCTTGAACCGACTCACTGCCTCGTCGGAAGGTCGAGGAGGCCTTGCAGGACTGGCGGAGGGCGCAGGTGAAGGTTTAGGCGGATACCCCACGAAAGGCAGGGGCGATGTCGACTATTAGTGTCAACCCAAGCCATAATCCTCCACTCACTTCAGTGATGAGCGTATCAACGTGAATCTTGACACTTTCCACATCTGACAAGATGTCAAACGTCCCTTCAATATCTCCTCGAATCCGACTTCTTCCCATTGACATGGTGACCGGCTGTCCGTTGACCAGCTTGATCCCGTCCGAGATGGTACGGTTGTCCAGCATGGTTTTGAATTCTCGTCGGGATATGAGAGAATGCAAGATGGACAGGAAGTATAGGTCGGGCAGAGTCCATACCAAGATTCGCCAAAAGTCGGCTGCTTATGAGCCTGCGATCATACACATAATCAATGACCTCACTCATGGTGTTGCCAGTAGTGCTGGTCCAGCACACTAGGATCAACATGACGACTGTCGGCGGGATCCTGCTGGATCAGCTCTTGACCCTCGTTCGTTCCAACGTACATCGTCTCGAACACCAGGATCAATAGCCGGTTGAGCAGAGCCCGCTCAGCGTGAAACATGCTCTCCTTTGACTTCAAAAACAGGTAAACCACTACTCGTCAGCCCCAGTCTTGTCGGCTTACTCACGCAGAATACACACACAGATGTCCACGCCGACAGAGGTACATCCCCAAGCTTTGATAAGCTTTGCCTGTATCAAGAGCCATTTCTGCAATTTGCCAGCGTTTGCAATATCGATAGAGGGCATCTTGGCTCCTCCGACCAATACACTCCTTGTCAGTTCTTTGATTCTGTCCGTCTCCACTCACGGAAACACCAAGACATAGCTGACGACGATGCCAGTGATCAAGGGAGGGACGAGTATCCTCTTCCTACCCGACAGCTACCGTCAGCAAAGAACAACCCAGCCTGACCTCACCTTCCAAGCCCTCCACGAGTAGAACGCCGTGGCTGCTGCATTGAAGTGTGCCATCATGAAGGTGACGGCGAGAGTCTCCCACGCATCTTGACGAGCTATACTGGCGTAATTGGTCGAGGCGTGTATGATCAGCTGTCGGACTTGGTGACAATTGATCCCAAGCTGGGCACTGTTGCGTCAGCTTCATCCTCGTTTCCGGGCAGCAGAATGACATACATGGAGCTTGCAGTGCCCAAAGCTATACCCAGTACAGCGAGCTTTGGGTCGGACCGATGGAAATAGGTGTAATACCTCAGCGCATTGGTCAAGACCACGCCGAGCAGAACCCCTTTGAGCATGAGCGCCATGCTAGCGTACCACTGTCCATCAGCTACAATATTCACTAGCGTATTATAGTGGTGACTCACGGTCATGACGCTAGGACTCGAGTGAACGGCTTTCCAGATGAATTGGTCGATGAGCGACGATCCATCCGTCTGCCCAGAAAGAGGTGCCAGTGCGTCCGTCAAAGACATGTTAAGCTGGGATCACGAGGGTTGAGGGCGAGGGCTTATTGAGAGATGCTGGTAGTCTTGCGGGCCTTATACGAGGATCTGTCATATCGCTTGTAAGCGGCTAATCGGCTTTGCCCATCCTTCCAGACCTTCGTCGATTGGTTGAAGAGGAAGAGCGGGTAGCGAAAGGACGTTGATCACTTCGATGAAACTGCCCGTTGAGCAAAAGGTATGCTGTGGCTACCATGAGCGACAAAGGTATCAAAGCCTATGTATCAGTTCCTCAGTCAATGCAAGCCATCTGACATAGTTGTAAGATTTTATGAAGGGCCGTTCATCACAAAGGGTACCCTTTGTTGTTGGAGATCATTTGGCGAGATTGCGGAAGCCGACGTGACTGACCACCCTCGAAATGGGAGGACGTAGTCCGATACATTTCTCGCTTGAGGGATGTCGATAGGTCCTCGGCCAAGACAACCCTTTCGAAACCGTTGCTATCGTACGCCCGAAAGGCATTGATGTCGCTGAGGGTTGAGCGTTGCCAGGTTGGTGTAGCATCTCGCGCACAGGTGTATATCCGTGATAAAGATATGTTCTCCTCACGTTTGCATGTCGCCATGTTGGGTGAACGTGTAGGGGGCTGGGCCGAAAGGCAATGAGGGGTGCTCGTAAGAGGAAAATAGCATGTTGACAAGAACCGAATCCAGCTCGACCTTTCAACCTCCACCGTCATCACCTTCACCGCCTGGAACTCTCCCTTTCCATTCCCATTTCGACCATACATACCTCTTCCTTCCCTCGTACTTTATCAGCATGCCCAAACTACCCGACTATCCAAATTCTCGCGCCCGCTCTCGATGGCTCTACGTCAAATCTTTCCTACCGGTGGTCGTCATCCTCCTTTTGTTCTCCCTCGGTCTCAGCTCGTATGCCCTTTTATCGCATTTCCGCTCGCCCGCCGCGAAACAACGTATAGGCTGGCAGTCTTGGGATATAGTAGAGATCGTTCATCCGAAAGTCAATGGGGAGACAGCTGGGAACGGGACAGACTTCAACCCTAGTATACCTATCGATGTATGGGTAAGCGACCCACTTCCAATTCCAACATCCTTTAGCTGATTCGCAGGATCCTCTAGCCGTACATACTACAGGATGTAAGACGAGTAGACATGCAAACGCTAATGCCTAGTGACGGAGATCGCTGTCAAGCCATGCTACTTCCCGCCATATCTCTTCGGCAGCTATTGCGCACCCGCTTCTACGCCAGGAGACGACAAGACCAAAGGGAAATGGATCATTGTCGACCGTGATCTAAACCTCAAATCGGGACTGTGGTACCTTAACTTGTATTATCGTCGGACGAGGCGACTCGACGTGCCACTCATCACCGATATACGGGTCGTTCCTGATCCTGCGCCCTCTACGCTCGACATGGACGGATGGATCAAGGCGGACGGAGATTTGCACTCGGGTGTATGGCCTTCGCAGGATACCGTCAATCTGTGGTACAAGCTGCAGACGAGTGGGAGGGGGATGCAAGGGAGGATGGAGGGCCGGCAAGAGCTCGTCGAAGAGACGCAGGAGGTGATCACCGAGCTGGATGTGGTTTACGGGGACGACGAGCCGTTCTACGGGTTTCAGAGGATACAAGGGGGAAAAGTCCTCGAGGCGAAAGAGGGGAAATGGGACAGCGTAGATATAGCGTATCGTCGTGGTAACCCCGGTAAGTCGATACCGACCGGCTATGCCAAAGCATGTTTGTGCTGATTGCTGACATGTAGTGACGGAAAAGGTCAGACCGCCAAAGTTTCACCCCGACGGTACGCTCAAGATTCTACAAAGTGAGTCGACATCATCGCCTGCGTCGCCCTTTGATTGATCATAGTCGCGGACCTGCACTATTCGGTCGGATCTGGCAAATGTCGCGATACCGACAAGACTCCTTGCACCGGTGATGCGGATACCGCTGCATGGCTAGAAGAAGCTCTCGATGCCGAAAAGCCTGATCTTGTGGTAAGTCTGCGTTGTTTTCCGAGCTGAAAGAGATAGGTCTTCTCGGGTGATCAGCTCAATGGTCAAGATACGTCTTACGATGCTCGGTCTGTACTGGCCAAGTTTGCTCGACCCGTCATCGACCGATCGATCCCCTGGGCGGCTGTCTTCGGTACGTTCGTACTCTACGAACCAGGCTGACCCCAGGCAACCACGATAGCGAGATTGCTGAAGACCGAGAGACTCAGATGAGGACGCTGCAGAACATGCCATATTCCCTCGCGCGTCTCGGTCCAAAAGGCGTAGACGGCTTTGGCAACTGTGAGTCCACCTCACCGTTCTCCCGCTGATAACAGACATGATCAAGCTTCGATCCAGCGATTCGAGCCGGATGCACATCTTCACGTTGTACTTTCTCGACTCGCACGATTACCAAAAGCGCAAACTCCCATGGGCCAAACCGGAATACGACTATCTCAAGGCATCTCAAATCGAGTGGTACAAAAACGTCTCGTCCGCTGTCAAACCGATAGAGAGGCCTTTCCGACCGGATGGAGGGGAAGACCTGGGTCATGTATGGGGTAAATCTCGCTTGGCTCGACAGGAAGAACGACATTTGGCCAAACCAAACGCGATGATGTGGTTCCACATCCCCTTGCCCGAGGCATACGACGAAGCGGATCAGGTCGATGGGTTGACGCTGGACGTGGGTGATCAGATGGACGGTAGCGGTGCGAGTAGACACAACGGAGGCTTCTTCGATAATGGGATCAAGCAGGCGCTAGAGGCGGATGCCGAGGACAAGGCGGCAGAGGTCAAGGTGACGAGTCATGGGCATTGCCACAATACCGACCGATGTCGGCGAGTGAACGGTATATGGTGAGTCGAGGAACGTTTCCTTCGCTGAATAGCAGGATGTGCTTTGATGGAGGATCGTCGTATTCTGGCTATGGCCAGCTCGGATTTGACCGCCGTGTGAGAGTGTATCAGCTTTCCGACTATGGAGAGACCATCGAGACGTATAAGCGTCTCACGAATGGCGAGATAGAAGATCGGCAAACTCTCGTTGGGACCGGTGCATCGCCCGGTGTCGGCCATATCTCTGTATAGCACAATATCGCGTTGTATCGAGTCGTGTTGTATTGGCCAATGCATAGTGCTGCCCTAATCTCTTCGGTGGCATCGCTCGCGCACTACAGTCCAGCATCCGCATAGCATGAGATACCGAAATCTCAAGATTTGACCTTTGAGCTCCTTTCGCCCCGGACAGTCAATCGGACGAAGAGAGGAACACTGCGCACAAGTGAGCAAACGGTCGGCTTGGCCATATGCCGAGGAGACTTGACGATGTAGGACGGAAATCGATGTTTG